>CAUYRH010076594.1:0-45016 GCA_963574655.1 Perodicticus potto | reverse complement strand
TTTTTTTTTTTTTTTATTGAGACAGAGCCTCAAGCTGTCACCCTGGAGAGAGTGCTGTGGCATCACAGCTCACAGCAACCTCCAATTCCTGGGCTCAAGCGAGTCTCCTGCCTCTGCCTCCCAAGTAGCTGGGACTACAGGCACCCGTCACAACGCCCGGCCATTTTTTGGTTGCAGCCGTCATTGTTGTTTGGCGGGCCCAGGCTGGATTCGAACCCGCCAGCTCAGGTGTACGTGGCTGGCGCCTTAGCCCATTGAGCCACAGGTGCCGAGCCTTGGAGAAACTTCTTGATGGCATTCAAGCTGAAAGTAAATCCAGTCAGGCAGACAAGCATGGGTGCTGAGAGACTGTGTGTGACTCATCACATCTTCGTGCTACAGAAGCGGCAGTTTTGTTCTTTGTCTGATTTCTGCCCACTGCATGTATCACCACCATAGCCACCGTCATCACTGTCACAATGTCAGCAGCCTACCATCACCATGGTCCTGCCTCAGGAGATGCTCACTGCAGAGTGCTGTGAGGAACCCTTTCTCTGTGGACTCCATTGCTCTCCTGGCTGGTGTAAAGCAGGTTTTTAGTAATTCCATCAAGAAAGGATCACAGGCCCAGACTCTAGAAATTGTTTGTTGTATGTATTTGGAATTCTGTCTGATGCTTTAGAAGGATACCATCTCAGGTTACACTTTCTTTCCTGAAGTATTTTTAGACAATTCCTCCATTGTTTCTGACACCGAATGGTGAGGAATCTCTGCGGCCAGCCTGATTTTTTTCTCCTATAGATGACTTGTTTGTTCCTTTTTCAACCCAGATATCCATAGAACCTTAGTTTTCAGTTTGTCAGTGTTGACTGGTCTGTATCGACTATTTTCTAGGCAATAGTGAATCCTTTCAAATCTTTCTTTATTCAGTAACATTTTATTTAATTAAGCATTTTTGAAATTGCATTTTGCTATGTCTGTTTTCTCCTTTCCCCTGGTACCGGTGATGTGTGTTGGATCCCCTTTGCCCGTCTCCACCTTGCCCTCTCTTTGTCCTGGTCCATGTTTTCTCATGTAGTTTCTCAGAATGAATCGCTGTTTCTGACTGTGTTTGTGGCAGGGTCAGTTCTATTTGCTGCTCCGAGTGGCCCTTGTTGAATCGACAAGTCCGGTATCGACAAGTTCAGGACCACTCACGGGGATGGCCTTACTCTTTCTCTTTCATCTCCTACTTGAGACCTGTCTGCTCATTTGTTGTTTTCCATTGTTGCTTTGTTTCTTTTTTGACCTTTTAAAATTTCTGTTCAGAACTATTTATCTCGTATAGGCCATTTTACCTGCAAATCCACTGATATTTATAGAGAACTATTTGGTCAAATTTTTATAAAAATTTGCCCAGTAAGTGTTCTTTTTTTTGGTGCCCCGAACTCTCTCTCACTCTATATCACCTACCTGCTTCCCTGCCCCCTCACCTGCTCATCTCTGAGTGAAGGACTCTTCATGTAGTGAGCCAGGAGCCCAGGGCACTGGTCGGGGGTAGCTGCTCTGAGAGCCTAAGCTTTGTGAAGCCTCTTCCTGGGGTGACTGAAGGTCTGAAAGGTGGGGAGGCTCTGAGTGGTGCTGGTTATGTATGGTGTCTTGTGTTGTACAGGGTGTGTGTGGGCATGCCACACAGGGTGTGCATTTGAATCTGTGTGTGTGAGAGAGTCTGTGCAGGGGCGTGTGGTGGTTGGCTGTGGTATGCACAGGAGTGTCCCTGTAGGGCTCATGCTCCCCTGACACTGAGGCAAGGGACATGCTGCTAGCTCCCTGGACCCATCCCCCAGCCCTGTGTGCACGCTTGAGGCTGAGTTCAGGCAGAGGAGCCTGGTGGCACTCGGCTGCCGACCTGTGACTTTCTCTGGGAGGTGGCACTGTTGAGCTACAGATTCCTTTCTTTCTTTCTTTCTTTTTTTTTTTTTTTGAGACAGAGTCTCACTTTGTTGCCCTCGGTAGAGTGTTGTGACATCACAGCTCACAGCAACCTCCAACTCTTGGGCTTAGGTGATCCTCTTGCCTCAGCCTCCCGAGTAGCTGGGACTATAGGTGCCTGCCACAATGCCCAGCTATTTTTTGTTGCAGTTTGGCCCGGGGCGTGTTCGAATGGGCTTTCAACTGCTCTGAGAAAGGAGGTCCTGTGTCCTGCCCACCAGGAGCATCTAAGAAAGAAGAGTTCCCACATGGTCAGGGGGATCCCAAAGCAGAAGAGCAGGGCATTTTGCTTCCAGAGCCTGGGGACCCCAGAGCAGCAGCAGAGGGGCCCCAAGGGTCACAAGAGGGTCAGATACTAAGGGGTCTAGTGACTGGAAAGGCATGATGACCCTTAAACCCAACCCATTCTGAGGCCAGACAGGAATGGAGACCTCTGGGTGGGCCTTGGTGGGAAGGCCAGTCATAGACTCCAAGGTCAGCTTCTGCCCCACCCTCCTCTGCCCAAACCCTGCCTCACCCCCACTGCATCCCCAGACTCTGCCCCACCCCCAGCCTCTGCTCCACCTCCAGGGCCTGATCCACCTCTAATGGTAGGCTCAGTTTGAAGCCTCCCTCAGGCTCCTCCTCTGGGGACATTTTTGAACTGGATGAAGCTTCCTCTCTGGCAAAGGTGCTGGGAATAGAGCCCACCAGAGGCCACAAAGGAAGACACATCTTTCCCACCTAAGGTAGATGATCAAGCTTTGTCTCCATTGCCCCTCTCGTTTTTTTTTTTTCAGGACAGGAGAGGGTTGGAGACACCCCACCCTCCCTCTCCTGAGGGCTTCCACCCTGCAGTGCAGGTGGGAAGCTGCCCCCCACTTCCTGGGACCACAGGAATCTTAATTCATTAAATCACTGGGGTGGCTTCCAGACTGCCTGATCACCCAAGTGCTAGGAACTGCTGCAAATGAACACATGTGTCAGACACCGGAGAGCAGCTTTGCAGCTCAACGCACAGCAGCTCGTGCTGTCAGGACGTCTCTGCGCAGGCTTGTCCCTGGGAAGGTCCACTCTCGTCTTGTGGGGGAACACAGTGTTCCAGTGTATCATGGCCCTGTTTCCCTCTGTCCCCTTCCTTTGCTCTTTCTGTTCCCTGGCCCTGGTGTGCACTCCTTTCAGCCCTTCTTTCAGGACTCAGCCTCTTTTCTGACACCTCCGGGTCCTGCCCAAGTGGCCCGGGTCCCTTGACAACTGCTCTTTGTGACTTTGGCCCAGCCCCTGGGCAGACCCTCTATGCCCGGCCTTGGCCCTGTCCTGAGCAGCCTGGCTCACCTGGGTCCCAGGGCCCAGCCACAGCAACATGGGGTCCCCAGAAGTAGCAAGGACCAGGACACAGTTCTGGGTCCAGCAGAAGCATATTGGAGGAGCGTGTGAGGGCCCTGGGCGAGTCTCCAGCCGCAGCTACCCCTGCTGAAGTCAGTCCCTTCCACCTTCTGGCCGTGACCTGGGAGTGAAACGCCCCCTCCTGACAGCCTTTGGGGGTAATTGGCCCTCTTGGACCAGAGCAGGGCCCCGGGAAGGGCGTGTGTGCGCGCGCACGTGTGTGTGTGTGTGTGTGTGTGTGTGTGTGTGTGTGTGTGTGTGTGTGTGTGTATGTGTGTGTGTGTGTGTGTGTGTGTGTGATAGGCTGGGCATGACCCTGGATCCTTTTGTCCTGCATCTGGCACATTTCCCAGAGGGGAAAGGAGGAGGAGGACGAGGGCAGGAGGAGGGAGCACAGGAGAAGTGACCTGTGCTCAGGGAGAGGCCGGGAGGCCAGGAGGGCTAGTGCTCAGGCCTGGCCACAGGCCCCCAGCGCTGGGCCCTCAGGACACCCTGGGCCCTTCCTGTGTCGGTGGAGGTTGGTGGGAGGCAGGGAGTGGCCTCAGGAGAGCCCCCCACCCACTCACAACCATTGTTAATTAAGACTGTCTCCATTATAGGGCTAATTAACAATTAGCATAAACATAATTAGCCAGTGCTGACATTTAACTCATTACATTGTTTAAATAATTTTCGGAAATTGCCCAGAGCGGCATTCTGTCAGCTTGCAATAATGGCACCACTTTGTCATGTAAATTAAATGACATTTGTGTTGTTGCCTTCCAGGCACGGAGGGAGAGAGTCAACCCACATCTAGCCCTGGTCTTGGCTGCATCTTGCAGGCTGGGTCTGGCCAGTCACCACCCCAGCCCCAAGCTTGGGGATCCCACCTGGTCAGCCCCAGCCGGGTCAGTGGCTTCTCCCTCAACCTGCAGCACAAACCCCACTAGGATTGGTCCCGGGGCAGGTGTCCCAGAGGAGGGGCCATCACTTCGGAGGAGTTGAGCCTTGATTTCCTCTTGGGAGACCCTGGTCAGCTCAGGACCTTGGTGACCAGTCCAAGGATGGCCCAGCTTCTAGAAGCCCTCAGACTCCCCACATTCCATGTCCCTAACTCCAGCCCTGGGGTCCCCGGCTGTCCCTGGAGTGAGATCAGTTGAGCACCCAGGGATAAACCCAGCAGTGCATGCTCTAAGGACCCCCAAACCAGCCTTCAAACTGACCACCCTCCACCCACACCAGCACTCTGGTCCCCCACCTTTCTCAGACTCAGGTGCTCTCAGCTTCTGCCTGGCCAGAAACTCACCCACTCTGCCAGCCCACTGGTGGCATGAGCTCCCGAATTCACCCCTTCATTCCTTTCTTCATCTGTTCATTCACTTGTTCTCTTATGCCTCCCTTCCTTTGCTTGTCTGTTCTGTTCAGCTAGTGGGCAGCAGCTGCAGGCGAGCCTCAGCACCTGCTGGGTGTGCTCACCCTGGGCAAGAGGTGGGCCTGAGCTGAGGGTCATATGGTGTGGGTGCTGATTCCCCATTCCACCTGTGCCCCCACCTGTCACACCCAGCATCCTGTTGTTTACCCCACGTGAGGCTGGCCACCCCAGCTTTGCCTTCTGCCCTCTCTCGCTTGAGCTAGGGGAGCCCTAGGGTCCCCCTGGAGGTCTCCTGTCACCCCCTTCCAAGAGCAGGTGCCTGCCATGGCCCAAGACCTCCCAGGGACAGTCCTGGGCTGCTCTGCTCTTCAGTGTCTCCAGCTTGGACAATGACATCAGAGCCAACAAGCGAAGTCAGTAACTTCAGGAGTGGCTGCCCTCCTTCTCCCCTCTGAGGCAAAGCAGAGTGGCCTGCAGTGCCTGGACAGCTAAATCAAAGGGCCCGAGAGTTGTTGGGGACCCAGTTCTGGCTGTTAAGTGCTTGTCAGCGTCCACAGCCCCTCTCACAACTCTATAAAATTCCCAAGAATTATAGGAGCACCAGGGTCACATAATTCATCGCACAGTAGATTTAACCTGGCGGCCAGTAATTCATATTTGTGGCGATAATATTGTTTTCCACTTTCCGAGAGTTATCGCCGTGTCTCCCTTCCAGGTCACTATGGATATCAAAAATCAATTTGGAAAGATGGATACTGTCAGAGCATAAAGCATGAGGTTGAGGCCTCCCCCTCTTGCTGAACCCCTGCGGGTCTCTGATTACTTGCTGGAGGACTTGACTTGGGAAATCGCTCCGGGCATGTTCGCTTCCACGGGTCAACTTCTCCCCAGAGGCCTCCCTGCCATCCCCCACCTGCTCACCTTCCTGGCCATCTCCAGATCCCATTTCTATCTGAGCACACGTGGGGCTTCAGTGTGTGCCCGAGGGTTTCCTGAGGCCCTCTTTGGGAGGCTGTCCCTCAACTCTGGGACCTCACCAAATTCTGTCCCTGTGCTGGGCAGCCTCCATGACCTCCCACTAAGAGACACTGATGCTCTAAGGAGGCCAACTATGCAACTCCTGTTTCTCCAAGGAGGAGGGACCCAGGCCCCACCCTCGGGGCCCCAGCTCCTCACACAGGTGGACAGCTGGCCCTGACGGATAGCTCAGCTCCAGCCTTCCTTGCTCAGGCCCGTGACACACCCCCATGTAAATCCAGGGTACCCTCTGAGGATGAAAAGGAGAGCCCTGCAGGCTTGGCCCTTCCTGAGCACTTAGGACTCGCCCATGCCTGGGGAGATGCCCTAGGTGGGGTAGGTCCTGGGCATGTAGCACTCACAAATGGGGAGGTAAAGGGGCTTCAGGAAGGGTCCCAGCAGAGTCCTCTAGCCAGGGTGTCTTCACCTGAGCAGCTGCTCAGTGGTCGCAGCAGGCACTGTGGGAGTAAGCAGAGTGCCTGCTGGGAAAGCACCAGGGCCGTTGGAGGGGCTGCCTTGTGCGTGTCCCCTGGTGTGTGTCAGGGTGTGCTGCTGCCCCGGCTGCCTTGTGCATGTCCCCTGATGTGTGTCAGTGTGCAACTGCTGACCCAGACTTCCTTGTACTCAGGAGCGTTTACAGAGCTCCCAGCCAGCCGGCGCTAATGTCCTTCCTGGTTAGGACAAGTTGCTTCCTGTGGGTGTCCTGAAAGATACCAGGTCTCATGGGAGCTACTGCCACCAAGCCCTGAGGACACTCCTATGGGGCCCACAGAGTCAGGACTGCCCAGTCCTGCCCTTCCTCTCTGACCTCACAGGGGCCAGCAGGCTCCTGGACCCCCAACTCTGCCATCCCTCCCTCCTCCGCTCCCCTCCTTGCCCTTGGCTCTCTGAGGTCCAGCCATGCTGTTCTCCAGCCCCTCGTGCAGAGCCACAGTTGCAGGAAGCCCTCCCCAGCTCCCCTGCTCCCCCAGGTGGTACTGTCCATCCCCTCTGGCTTGTGTTGGGACAGGGCCCCGCCCCTAGCTGAGCGGACTCTTACAAAGCTTTGTGGAATGAAAAAAGCTGTGGAGCTGAGAACCTGTCTTTTTCAGGGCTTGGGTTCAGGTCCAGATATCCTCCTTGGAGGTTTCCAGAGTCTCAAGAGGGTCAGTGCGTCATTGATTCCCTCCCTACGGCTGGCTCTGAGCAGGTCCGGGGGAGGAGGGGCTGTGCAATCCTCACTATGTCCCCAGGAGCCTGCCCGAGGAGGTGGTCCCTGTAGTCAGGCCGCAGTTCACCCTGTGGAATTGCCGCATGGCCCTCCTGCCCCATGCAGGGACTGAGTGTCACCAGTTGACCTGAGGAGACCAGAATGCCCAGAGGGACCTGGGCCAATGGGCACAAGGCAGGCTGACCAGAGGCCCTAGGGTGGCTCAGTGGGCTTCTGTGGCCCCAGAGCAGAGAAATGACACTGTGGATACAGGGAGGCTGGGATCGCCCCTCCCGCTTCCAGTGTCTCACTGCTGGGTCTGGGGGGACAAGCAGACAGTTAATTAAACAGCAACTGAGGGCTGCTCTGAGGTCAGCAGTGTGGACTCGGGGCACTGTCCTGGGAGGGCTGGCTATCTGCCTGCCTGGCCCAGCAGGGAAGAGGCATCCCTCCACTGGTTCACTCCCCACCGGACCCCAGCCAGAAAGTTCAGTTCAGGTCATATTCAGTTAAGAAAAGGGGCTTACAGAAGACCATGCAGTTGGAATGTTCCTTAAAATGATGTTGGTGCCACCCGGCGAGATGTGCAGAGACCCTAGCCTGGCAGAGGGAACCAGCCACTTGAGTCACTTATGGGTGGAGACTGCTTCTCTTCCCTCTGATGCTTTTGTGGGGCAGGGAGCCTGGCCTTAGGTTGTACCCTGTTACCCCAGCCGTGAGTGAAGCCAGGCTCCTGTGCCCATTGGCCACCTGGGACCTTCCCTAGCTATCACCTACCTGTAGACACAGAGCAGCCCACTGCTAACAGCCCTCCATGGTGCTCCTGCCCATAGCCCTGCCCTGGTGCTGGGCGACCACAGAATAACCACAGACTGAGGCCTTAGGCAGGGAGGCTGTGGGAGATGGTCACACCCTTCTCCCTGGTTTTGAGGGGCCATAGCTGTGGCTCAGAGCAAGGCTCTTCCTCCTGTTCTCAGGCTTCTGGTTCGTGGCTGTCCAGGCAGACTTACGTCGGTCACTTGATAGAGGGAGGAGACCTCTAAGTCTGAAGGGACTTGGGGGCCTCCCCTTAGCCCTGGGTAAGGCTTAGTGGGCAGGCAGGGCCCTCTGGGTGTCCCCTGGGGCTCCCATGTTGGACTACACCTTTGAGATCGACTGTCCTCCTAGGGTCCTCATCTGGGGCTCCCTGCATGGCTCTCACAATAGCCTAGTAGATGGAAGCCCCAGATCCAGCCCTAGGGGCCCCACCACTGCAAGCTCATGGGCAGCAAACACAGGGCTATACCTTGAGCCAGCAGACCTAAGGGTTGCCCAGGGCCAGTTGGCACTGTCCATAAGCATAGAGTCAGCTTCTGTCTAGACCACAGGCAGCCTGAGACCTGGAGGCCCTCTGCCCCCCCTTGACCCAAGGAGCAGGGAGAAGCTGTGCTTTCCAGAAGACTTCCTCTGTTTCCTGGGCCAGAACGGCCCTCACCAGCCAGCAGCCTTGAGAGGGAGTTGTCATGAGCCCTGCTGCTAACAGTAAATGTCTCTTTCCACCTAGTCTGAGGGCCTGATTGCTCCCAATCTGGACCTGTGAGTAATTTTTTCTGACTTGCTAACCATGGCCACAGAAACTGAGCTCCTTTTAGGGGTCCCAGGGGTTCTGACTTCTGCTAGCAGGTAGACCCTTCCCTGCCGGTCCTGTGTGAGGCCAAGTCAGATGCAACTTTTCCTCAGGGGTGGAGGCTGTGGTCCTGGCTCACCCCATCAGACCCCTGGGGTAACCTCCCGCCATCACCTCCTCCTGCTGGGCTCCCTGTGCATCAGCTTGGACTGGCTAGACCCTGAAGGCCATGCTCAGTGGGTGTCACCAGGCACCAGGGACTCCCAGGGCACATGTAGTGACACACTCCTGCTCTGGGCAGTGTGGCAGGCGGCATCTCTCTGGGATGGCAGGCTCCTCCATCAGCTGGTGATGTCCCTGCCCTCGTCCCGATCATGTGGGATGAGACCTCAACAGGGCCTTGCACAGGCCATGCACAGACATACGGACATATGGACAGAAATGTGGTCATAGTTTACATTGAGGAATGAACAGGTAAGGTCCCGAGCAGAGGCACGGCTGGGCTGTGCTACGGACTGAAGTAAGGTCACTGCTCAGCCTGGAAGTCCAAGCGCACAGGTGCTGCGGAAGGGACAGCTGGGCAGAGGCCGGCAGATGAGGGTAAGCTGTGGCCACAGCAGGGGGTCAGGGAGGTGACTGGTTGTGAAGCCCCGAGAGACCAGATGGGCTCAGTGGTAGCCAACCAATGTGTCCAGGTGGACAGGGCTGAGGTCTGGTTTGGACCTGGGGACAGCATGTGTCCACTCAGCATCATCTATTCAAAGATAGGTCTGGGATGTTGGAGAGTAAGTCTGGCATGGCATTGAACATGGGGACCCAGCCAAGGTCACTTTTGACCTGGACTCTGTAGTTCAGGGACCCTCAAGCTTGTTCTCCAGTACTCCCAAGTCCCCTGCTCAAGTTCTGATGTGGTATCCCTCCATGTGTCCAAACTCTGACCTCTAGATATGAGATGCCCATGTCAGCCCTGGTGCCATGATCTGGTTTGTCCATGCTCACCCCGGGCAGCTTAGTGCCTCTCAGGACCCCTAGATCTGCATTTCCAGCCAGGCTCACTCTTCTGAACTTGATGGTCACTTATCTTCCTGGCACCCCCCCACCTTGAATGTCTGGCAGGCCCCTGGCACCTTCAGTTGACGGACCCCTTTCCCTGCCCCATCAGGGTCAGCAGCTCCCTTAATTTGCTCAGCACCCACCCCACCCCCACATACCCTCAATCTTTGTGTTGAATGTGTCCCCAGAACCTTAGCCTCCCCTTGCACTGCCTGTGGACCTGGCCTCCAGAGTCTCGACAGGGTTCCAGCTCTCACGCAGCTTGGGCCTGAGCCCCCACCTTGCTCTGAGCACAGCAGGTGACTTCCTGCCTTGACAGGGGCTCATGGGAGCACAGTCCACTTCCCAGGCACCCACAGTGAATAGCTTGTGCTACTGAGAGACCCAACACAGGACCTCCAAGTGCTATTCCTGATACTAGGGACAAGGATGCAGGATGACCACTGGACAGGCCCTGGGGAAGGGAGGGGAGTGCCCCACATAGGCTCAAGAGTCCTTGGAAGCTACAGGTAGGGTAAGATAGGCAGTTGTCCCAAGACCAGGGTGGGAAGGGACCTTTTTTTTGAGATAGGTCCTCAAGCTGTTGCCCTGGGTAGAGTGCTGTGGCATCACAGCTCACAGCAACCTCCAACTCCTGGGCTCAGGTGATTCTCCTGTCTCCGCCTCCCAAGTAGGCCTGCCACAATGCCCGGCCATTTTTTGGTTGCCGCTGTCATTGTTGTTTGGTGGGTCCGGGCTGGATTGGAACCTGGCAGCTCAGGTGTATGTGGCTGGCGCCTTAGCCGCTTGAGCCACAGGCGCTGAGCTGGGAAAGGACCTTTTTGACCCTTCTCACAGACCCCAAGCCCAGGCCAATCCCTACCTGGGGTCTCCTCTTCACTGGAACCGGCCCTCATCACCTCTGTGACTGTGCCAGAGTCCCAGGGCAGGGACACCACAGGTGGGAAGGGGCTTGGCTGGGGTGCTGCTGTCCTGCCCTGTGCAGTTTTCCTGTCCAGCTCACTAGGGCCGACAAGTTCATTTGCTTCTTTTACACCCAGAAGCCCTGAGCTCTGAGCCTTGATGGGGCTGAGGAGATCGGTGAGGAAGACCCTATTGATTTTAATTACCCAGAAACAGCCCACAGGGACAAAGGACTTGGGCTGTTTATTTAGCTGGCTGTGCCTCGCCATTGTGGAAGGAGAGATCAAATCAGCTACCCTCATTATTACTATAATAATAAGGCCAAAATGCTGCTCGGGGCTGAGGGCATTTTTTTAAAGCAATAACCTGACTACTCCGCCCCCTCACACCCCTCCTCAGCAAGCTTGAACAACCAGGAGCAATTACATGCTGTCGATATTAATTCAATTAAATCCAGGTTATTTATTGGGTATTATGGAAAAGGATTCTCTGGCCTTAGAGAGATGGAGCCTGACTGAGGAGTGAGCAGGACATGGGAGCCTCAGGCAAAACTGATTGTGGGCACAGCCAGAAAACCAGCTTGTCTCCAGGAAGGAGGTGGGAGTGGTGGCAACATGGGTGCTGCTGAAGTAGCCTTGCTTCTGGCACTGGGATGGAAGTCAGGTCCTGACAGTGTTAAGTGTTTGAGCTCTTCTACAAATTGTCTGGGTGACCTTGGGCAAGTTGTCCAACGTTCCCTTTGAATTTGCAGCTGAAAATTGGTTTTGCATGGTGATGGTGACCACCAATGTTGACAAGGGTGGTGGTGCTAGTGAAGATGATGAAGGAAATCCAGTAGTTGATGGAAATGACAACAATGGTGACAGTGATGGTGATAGATGATAGTGATACTGAAAATGACAAAGAAGATCGTTATGGGGTTGATGGGGGTAATGATAAAGTAAATGGTGATGGTAGTGATGATGGTGATGATGTGGCGATGATGATGGAATGATGGTGATGATGATGGTGACACTGATGGTGAAGAAGATGGTGGTGATGGTGATGATGATGTTGGTGGTGATGGTGATGGTGAAGATGGTGGTGGTGATGGTGATGGTGAAGATGGTGGTGGTGATGGTGATGGTGAAGATGGTGGTGGTGATGGTAATTTTGATGATGGTGATGATGGTGGTGGTGAAGAAGATGATGATGGTGGGATGATGGTGGTGGTGGTGGCAATGGTAATGATGATGATGGTGGTGGTGGTGGTGATGATGGTGGGATGATGGTGGTGGTGGTGGTAATGGTAATGATGATGATGGGATGATGGTGGTGAAGATGACAGTGGTGATGAAGATGATAGTTGTGATGGTGGTGATGATGGTGGTGGTAATGGTGATGGTGAAGATGGTGGTGGTGGTGATGATGATGACAGTGGTGATGGTGAAGATGGTGGTGGTGATCATGATGGTGATGATGGTGGTGGTGAAGATGATGATGGTGATGTTAATGGCTGTGATGATGGTGGTGGTGATGGGAGAATATAGGCAATGATGGTGTGAATGATAATAAGAAGGATGTTTCCCTTGCTGACCTCAAACTATTGCCATTAGATTAGATGGGACAATGAATTTATATATATATATATATGTACTATGTATATATAAATCCATTAGTATATATGGTATATATATACACACACATATATATAAATCCATTGGTATGTGTGTATATATATGTGTATATACATATATATAATAATACATATATATATATAATATACCTTATATATATAGGTAAAGCAAGAGTCTGGATGAAATGAGATCCACCAATTGAAAGGCCATGGATGAGCACAGTGTCTGTGGCAAGAGGGGAATGAATGACCCACTGTGTGGGTCCCCAGCCTGTGGGGAAAGCAGGCCACGTGTGTTGGTGGTACCTCCCCAAAAGGTCTGGAGGTGGCCACCAATACTAAGAGGCAGGGAGAAGTGTCAGTTGAGTGTCTGAGGTCCCCTTATTCAGTCCTAATAGCCCTTGGAACTGGGAAAATTTTGTGTGAACAGATGCGTGGTTCTTCTGGATAGTTGCTGTCTACACCGGCCAGCTGGGTGTGGGTTTCCCCTCTTCCACTCTTCCCTCATGATGGTGGAGCACAGCCGCCTCAGCACTGTGTTCCTCTCTCATTATGCAGATGCTGATACTCAGAGCTGAGGGTGTTAATTCAGGTCTGCTGTGGCTTTAAGCACCGTGCCCTCCTCTTGCTGAGCTGGGGGCTCACTGATGGGGGGAGTGGCATGGGGCCTTAGGAGCCTGGAGGCTGGAAAGGCACTGCCCAGCCTCCCTGCCTGGTTCATGGAAACTCTAGGATGGGGAGTGAGATCCTGGGGGCTGGCCCCTGTTTGGTGATGTGGGTGGGACTGACAGGGGATTCAGGGTAGATTTGGGTGGCCCCAGGTCAGTGGGGTATATGTGTGGGGACCCAAAGGGCTGTGGGAGGAGCAGGGATCTCACCAACACACTAGGGATGTTACCATCCTGTGGCTGCCATGATGAAGTCCCACACCAGGGCAGCCTAAAGCAACCAAAGTGTAGTTGCTCACACTCTGAGGCCCAGAAGTCTGGAATCCAGGCCTGAGCAGGGCAGCGCCCTTCCTGAGGCTCTAAGGGAAGATGCTCCTGCCACGCCCCAGCTCCTGAGGCTACAGCATCCCTTAGAGTCCCCTGGTATCCCCTGGCTGGCGCATCACTCCAGTGTCTGCCTCTGTCTTCACACAGTCTTCTCTGCGTATGTGCGTCTCTGTGAGAGAAGCTTCGCTTCTTAAGGACACCTGTCTTTGGAGCAGGGCCCATCTAGTCCAATGTGACCTCAGTTCTCACTTGATTACACTTGCAAAGACTATTTCCAAATAAGTCACATTCACAAGTTCTGGTGGACATGAATTTTGGAGTGACGTTATTCAACTCAGTATGCTGTGACACGCAGGCCTGGAGCCTCTCTGACTGCCAAAGCCGCCAGCCGCCAGTTGCTGGTAACCTCTGGAGAGGTCACTGCCCTTCTGTGCATCTCAGATGACCTTGTCTCACCTGGCTTGAACATAGCCAGAGCACAGCATCATCAAGAGCCTGGTGGCCGCTGCTCCGCCCGCCCCCGAGCTGTGCGTGTCACCTCTCGCTCCTGAGGTGGGTTGTGTGTGGCCTCACATTGGACACCGTGTCGAACTGGCCAAGATTGACCTGTTTGGGGCTCCTCACTGCAGCTGAACGATTTGATCCAAGCCCCAGACAGCGGTCAGGGCAGTAATTGGATGTTATGAGATAGGAGGGCCCCTCTCCAAGGAGGGGGAAGCTTGTGGCCACAGGCAGCTGGAGGAGGGGGCTGTGACCAGCAGGTGGGGGTGGGGCAGCCACTGTCCGCTGGAGATAAGCCCCTCATCCCGGCCCCTAATCACCTGCTGGGGTCATGGACAGAGCCTGAGGCAAGCTAGAATGAATGTGCCTGCTGTCCAGTCATCACCTGGCCCTTCTGCCCCAAGGGTGCTGTACAATTAGTTTTAAATATCAATTTCATGGCTGCTCCTGGGAAGGGACAAGTAGGCAGGCTTCACCAGCTGTAAATCCGGGTGTTTCTTACCAGCTTCAACTTTGTAAGAAAAGACAGAAGCCACTGAGGATGAGCTTAGCAAGCAGGCGCCAGCCCACCTCTTCTGGGAATTCAGGGAGTGCCTCAAGGCCCCTGCCTCTCCTGCCACATTGTGGGCACCCTCCCGAATCCTCACAGCCATTCTCTCCTTTTTGCCTCCTCCAGGAAGCCCTCAGGGAGTGCTCCCAGCAACACTTTTCTTCCTTCATTCCCTCCTTGCACCAACTGGACCCTTTAGATGGGAGCCCAGTGAGGGTGGGGCACAGGCTGCCCTCAGGGTGTAACTCCCAGACCTGTTTGGCCGCTGGGCAATATGCCCCTGTTGCCCAGGCCAATGTTGCCGGACATCACAGCGGACAGCCTGATGGCAGGGGCGACCTGCTGTCCATGGCTGCCCGTGTGGCTCTCACTTGCGGAGCACCGCAGGCGCAGGCAATTTATCTCCGTCTCCCCGCTCTTAAAACACTTTTATCAAAATTGGCGGTCACACCGCGCTGAACCGTGGTGGCCTCAATCTTAAACGCTGCGCTGCAGATTTTAATTTGGGGAAGATTAATGTGCTCACGGCGTCGGCGGCATGCCCGTTATCAGGCCTGACGAGTGTCAGTACCCGCGCCCGTGTCTCGTGTCCCAAGGGGACTGCTGGGTGAGTGGGGGTGGCAGGAGGCCAGGCCCTCGCCCCTGAGACTAGGGGTGCAGCTAGACTATCACCTCCCAATGTGGGTGTGTGCAGGGCTATCCTGCCCAGGGGGGCTCCCTCCCTGAGCCTGGGACCTCACCTCTCCGGAACCCTGGCCCCTCCTTGAAGGCCAAGATTCATCTTCCCATACGCAGTGGGGACCCTGGTGTCCCCACACTTGGTGGCAGCAGCTTCTCTGCTCCACCGTAGGGTCCCTCTGGGTCCCCTGTCCACTGCCCTACATTTTCTCGCTGGGACTGTGGCTGGGGCCTGGTGGAAGCCCCCCAACCCACCTTTGCCATGGTGCCCATACCCTGTTACCTCAGAGCCTGTGAGGATACCCTCCCTGGAGTCCAGCCCACCTCTGCCTCGTCCCTCTGCTGTCCAGCACACGCTGGGTGCTTTAGTGTCCCTGTCGTGGCTGCCTCCTGCCAAGCTTCCTCCTTGTCATCGGGCCCTGTTAAAGCTTTTCCTCCCTCCTACCACCTTGCCTGCACTGGGTCCCGGCTGCCATCCATACGTGCAGCACTCTTATTCATCACTGTCCCCCACCAGGCAGGGCCAGGCCATTCATGCTGCTCACTATGGGCCCAGCTCCCAGAGCAGAGTGGACACAGGATGCTGAACATCCCCTGGTCTCAGAGGCAGGATAGCTGCCAGGTTAGGGGTCCTGGGCTGGGAGTGGACCACTACAGGCCGGAAGGGCCAGCATTGGCAAGGCACCCTCCAGATGCTGACCTGCTCAGGGCCCACTGGCCCAAGACAGGCTGGGCTGCTCCGCTTCCCTCGTGCCCCTCCCCCTGGGGAATATGCTTGAGCAGTTGTCCCCTCCCCACCTGCGCCAGGTCGGTTGGTCTCCCTGGGTCCTGGGTGCTGCTCGGCTGCCACTTGCTCGGGACCCTCTCTGTTACTGTCTTTGGAGGCCACAGGACCTTCCCTTCTCCCCTCGGGAAGAATAGCTATTTCCTGGCTGGGCCGGGAGGACAGAGCCTCAGCAGATCCCATCCTGACGTGCAGTCAGGTTCCTGCTCTCAAACCACCGAAACCACAGCTGACTTGGGTAACAGGAACTGCTGGAAGGGATCAATAGATAGCGGCGGGTGGGATTGGGTGGGCTGAAACCCTGAGGTCTCCTCAGGGCCTACCAGGGTCCCAGGGGGTGTGTCCTGCGTGCAGCAGAGTGGGGTCACAAGCCTGTCCTTGTAGCCCCCAGGGCATAGTAAGGGTCTTGGAATCACCCTCACCAAACACAGGGAGATGCTTTCCCTGGGGGCCTGGGGGCTACTGGGAAGGGCACCCCCAAAGGGTGCCAGAGTCTCTCTGGCCCTGATGCCCAGGCCTGACCCTCTGATCCTGGCACCTGAAACTCAGAGGGAGCCCCTGCCACACCTCCACCCCACCAAAGGCCACTAGGACCTTCATGTTGGGAAAATGGTGTCCAGTAGGAACTGTGGGAGGAATTCATGGGCTTAATTTAGAGGGGAAATCACATTTATGTTTTCTAAGATTGCTCATGAAACCTATGTGTATGTTCCCTGCATACAATCTGGGAGCCCAGCAACGTTCAGCAAAAGCCCTCAAGAGCTCAGAGCCCTTCACCTGCCAAGAGTGGGAGCTGGGACGCACAAGCCCAGTGCCCTTGCTAGGCAGAAAGCATGGCAGAGCGTTCTTGGGAAGTGGGCGCCACGTCTCAGGGACAAGAATCACGCTTACAGACTAAATTTAGCAGATTAATAGAAATATGCAGGTGAGGGTACAATTAATTTTAATTACTAGACCATACATTGTTGGCTGCACAGCCATGAGTAAAATTAAAATGGCAATCACAATTAGAAAATAGCAACCTCATTGTGCAACAAATTAGTCACAAATTAAAAGTGCGGGCACCATTATGCCTTTCCTTATTGCTTTATGGCCATTCCTGCCTCCTGTGGCCTTTGTCTGCCTAGCACCTGTCCACTTCCTGAGAACTTATCTTGGTCACAATCACTGGCACTCTCCCAGGGGAGTCTGTTAGCAGAGGCTCCCACCACCAGAGCCTGGGCTGGGTTTTCCTTGGTCCGGCTGGCTATTTGGGGAACAAATTGTCTTCAGATGCAAAAAGAGGGGATTGGGGACCTGACCCATGTGAGGAAGGGTCCCCTCCACAGGCTGCTACCCTGGGGAGCCTCTGCCCAATGCACCTGCCCCACCCTCCTGTCCCACCAGGAAGGCTCCACAGACGCTGTTCAGGGTTCAGTCTCATCGAGGCAGGAGCCCACCAGTCAGTCTGCCAGGCCTGGACAAGGAGGCTGGAGCATTCAAGGCTGCCCAAGATGTACCTGCCCCCCCTCCCCCGCAAGCTTGGCTGCAGGGACGCTATGCAACCTCACCCAGCCTCACTGGGTAGCCAAGATCCCAATGTGCACTCAATGATTCCACAGGGGGCTCCAGACACCCCAAATTGAGCTCAGCCAACACTGGAGCTCAAGGTCTCACTCCAGGGTGCTGGCTCGGGCCAGGGCCACTGCCCTGAGCCCTCAGCAGCCCCAGATTGCCCCACGCCTGGATTTATCTGGGGGACCTCTCATTCACCCACTTGTCCCTGCCATCTCCAGGCTGGACTCAGACACCTGCCCAAACGGAGACCTGACTCCTGTGGGACCCTCCAGCAGCTCCTTGGGTCCCAGAGGCCAGGGCCAGGTCTCAGCCCCACATCAGCCCGGGGTTCTCAGCATCAGGCCACTGTCCCGCTGCACAGATGTTGCTCCCTTTGCTTGAGGCCACATGAGCTCCACAGGTTCCTGCACCTCAGATGGCCACTCAGAGGGGCCCGCAGCTGCTGAAAGCAGAGAACCAGAGGTTCCTCCCGGAGACCAGTGTGGTAACCAGGGGTCAGAGAGCAGCGCCCAGATGTGGGAGGTGCCCAAGGGCCTGCCCTGCAGCTGGGGACGTGGGAGCCTGGGAGGTGCTTAGACAGTGCTGAGAGAACAGGCCCTGGAGAGTGGGTTGGGTCAGGCCTGTGGCCTCCCACTTTCCACCTGGAAACTTGCTAATGCTCCAGAATCTAAGGGCTCAGCCGTGACCCGGAACCAAGCCATAAAGAAGAAGGTGCAGTGGAAACCACTCCCTCAAGGCACACAAGGTGCTGGAAAGTCAGGGGGGCACCTCCCTCCTCCTTCCCTCTCCCTCCCTATCTGTCTTCCCACCCAGTTCACAGCTCAGTCCCACTCCTGCTGGACCCAGCTGGGTAGGACACTGGGCGCTCAGCAGTCCTGGCCAGCAGTCCTGGCCTGACCAAGTGAGTGCCTGGTCTGTGAGAATGTGGTCAAGGGGCTTTGCAGAGTCATGAGTGGGATGGAGGCAGCAGACTGCGATGGCGTGCCCCAGGGGGGAAGGCAGGCCTGTCACCAGGGCCCAGTAGTGGGGAGGCTTACTGTGTCCTTCTTTTAAGAGTTATTTTGACTATTTTAGAATTTTTTTTTTTGAGACAGAGCCTCAAGTTGTCACCCTAGAAAGAGTGCAGTGGCATCACAGCTCACAGCAACCTCCAATTCCTGGGCTCAAGCGAGTCTCTTGCATCTGCCTCCCAAGTAGCTGGGACTACAGGCGCCCGCCACAACGCCCGGCCATTTTTTGGTTGCAGCTGTCGTTGTTGCTTGGCGGGTCCGGGCTGGATTCGAACCCGCCAGCTCAGGTGTATGTGACTGGTGCCTTAGCCGCTTGAGCCACAGGTGCAGAGCCTATTTTAGATTTTTTAAACCAGATTGTCAATTTCTGGATTTGGATTCTGTTAGATCTGTAGATGAATTCTGAGAGAACAGGTATCTTAATATTGAGTCTTCTCATCCGCAAGTGTGGTGTGTCTCTCCGCTTGTTCATTCTGTGAGCAATGTTTGATAGTTCTCAGTGAGTGGCTCTTGCTCATATTTTATCAGATTTATCCTCTCTTTTTTTTCTTTTTTGAGACAGAGTCTCACTTGGTCGCCCTCAGTAGAGTGCTGTAACATCACAGCTCACAGCAACCTCAAACACTTGGCTTAAGTAATTCTCTTGTCTCAGCCTCCCGAGTAACTGGGACAACAGGCACCCAGCACACTGCTCTGGCTCAGGCTGGTCTCGAACCTGTGAGCTCAGGTAATCCACCTGTCTTGGTCTCCCAGAGTGCTGGGATTACAGGCGTGAGCCATCACACCTGGCATTTCATATTTTTGATGGCATTGTAAACACTAATTAATTTTTTTTTGAGACTTAATCTCTGGCACCCAGGGTAGAGTGCCATGGCCTCATAGTTCACAGCAACCTCAGACTCCTGGGTTCAAGTGATCCTCCTGCCTCAGCCTCCAGAGTAGCTGGGACAACAGGCGCCTGCCACAACACCCAGCTATTTTTTTGGTTGTAGTTGTCATTGTTGTTTTAGCAGGCGCGGGAAGGGTTTGAACCTGCCAGCCCTGGTACATGTGACCGGTGCCCTAACCACTGAGCTATGTGTGCAGAGCCCACAATACTTTTTTTTGAGACAGAGTCTCAAGCTGTCACCCTGGGTAGAGTGCTGTGGCATCACACCTCACAGCAACCTCCAACTCCTGGGCTCAAGTGATTCTCCTGCCTCAGCCTCCCAAGCAGCTGAGATTACAGGCGCCTGCCACAATGCCTGTCTATTTTTCGGTTGCAGCTGTCAGTGTTGTTTGGCGGCCCGGGCTGGATTCGAACCCGCCAGCTCAGGTGTATGTGGCTGGCGCCTTAGCAGCTTGAGCCACAGGCACCGAGCCAATACTTTTTTTTGTAGAGACAGAGTCTCACTTTATTGCCCTCAGTATAGTGCCGTGGCGTCACACAGCTCACAGCAACCTCCAACTCCTGGGCTTAGGTGATTCTCTTGCCTCAGCCTCCCAAGTAGCGCCCACCACAACACCTGGCTATTTTTTTGTTGCAGTTTGGCCAGGGCCAGGTTTGAAACCTCCACCCTCAGTATATGAGGCCAGCACCCTACTCACTGAGCCGCCCAATACTTTCTTATTCTCCTTTTGATTTCTTCTTTGACCCAGGGGTTACTTAGAAGTGCATTATTTAATTTCTATATACTGTATTTTAAAATTTTCTGGATATTTTTGTGTTACTGATTTTTAGTTTAATTGTATCTTAGTTATACAACATATGTATGGGGTATGTTGTGTGACTTGAATACTTTTAAATTTATTGACACTTATTTTATGGCCCAGAATATGAGGTCTGCTGATAAATACTCCCTGTGAATTTGAAGACAACACTTGTGCTGTCTTTGGTGGGTTCCCTGTGTCCTTCAGCCCAATTTGGTGCGAATGTTTGTCACCTACATTCTGGGTGACATTCTCCCTCTCGATCCTGTCAGTTGTTGAAAGGAATGTTGAGTCTCCATGCTTGTGGATTTGACTGTTTTCTTGTGATTTTCCCAGTTTTTACATCATCTACCATATTTTGAAGTTCTGTTATTGAGTGCATAAATACTTAGAATGTTTATGTCCTCTTGATGAGTTAACACTTTTCCTTTATAAAATGACCCTTGTTATCCGTGGTAACGCTCTCTGCTCTGCAGTCTACTTTGATATTAATGTAGCCCCTTTACTTTTATTAGCATTAGCATGATTTCTGATTTGTCTTTTTGTAGCCCTTTTACTTTAAATCTATTTGCGTTTTATATTTAAAGCCAGTTTCCTGTACGTAGCGCATAGTTGGGTCTTGAAGTTTCTGTTCAGACAGCTGCAGCCTTTTACCTTAGTGTTTAGACAACTTGTATTCAGTGTGAATATCAGCATGTCTATATTTAAACTTATTGTCTTGCTCCTGTTTGTCATAGGTCCCCTATCCTTTGCTCCCCTTTCCCTCTTTTTCTGTCTTCTTTCGAAGCCAGCATTTTTCATGATTTTTTAAATCTCCTTTGTTGTGTTAACTATAATTCTTTGGTGTGTTAAGTGGTTACTTTAGGGTTTCCAGCGTGCCTCTATAATTTGCTGTCATCTGCCTCCAGGATTTTATTGTATTATGCTATGGGGTGGCAAGTGCATGAACCTCACCCCTCACCACTGGCAACTTCAGTTTCTCCTTCCTGAGTCTTTGTGCTATTTTTTTTTTGAGACAGAGTCTCACTATGTCGCCCTGGGTAGAGTGCTGTGGCGTCACAGCTCACAGCAGCCTCAAACTCTTGGGCTGAAGCGACTCTCTTGCCTCAGCCTCCCAAGTAGCTGGGACTACAGGCACCCACCACAAAGCCTGGCTATTTTATGTTGCAATTGTCATTGTTGTTTAGCTGGCCCGGGCTGGATTCGAACCCACCAGGCTTGGTGTACATGGCTGACACTGTCACCGCTGTGCTACGGGCACTGAGCCTTTTTGTGCTATTTTTGTCATACGTTTTACTTCTATACATGTTGTAAACCTCAGACTGCATTATTATTAGTATTATTTTATAGTTTTACCTTGAGACAGAAAATTGTGACAGCTGCCATTTGTGATGATACAGGTTTTCATCTGGTATCATTTTCCTTTTGCTTGAAAAGACCCTTCAACATCTCTCAGAATCTGGGTCTTCCAGTGATAAATTCTTCCAGCTTTTTTTTTTATGTCCGAAAAAGTCTTTATTTTGCCTTTGTATTTGAAAGATATTTTTGCTGTGAAAGAAGACCAGGTTGACAGATTTATTTCTTCTTTCAGTATTTTAAAGATGTTGTTTCACTCTCAATGTTTCCAATGAGAAATCTGTCATCGCCCTCATCTTGCTTCCTTGCTCACAGCATGTGTGTGCATGTGTGTGTGTGTTTATATGTGTGTGTATGTATGTGTGTGTATGTGTGTACACGTGTATATGTGTGTATGTGTGTATATGTATGTGTATGTATGTATGTATGTATGTGTCTTCTCCCCGATTCAGCTTCTTTTAAGACTTTCCCTTCTTGGGCCGTGCCTGTGGCTCAAAGGAGTAGGGCGCCAGCCCCATATGCCAGAGGTGGCTGGTTCAAACCCAGCCCCGGCCAAAAACCGCAAAAAAAAAAAAAGACTTTCCCTTCTTCATTAGTTTTAATGAATTGTGCTTGGTATTGGTTGAGTTTTTTGGACCTGTGGGTTTATAGTTTTTAGCCTATTGGAGAAAGTTTTGGTCATGATTTCTCGAAATAGCTTTTTTCTGTCCTGAAGACTTCCAGTCACACATCTAGTTGTTTCCCTGTGTCTGTGGCGACTTGGTGCCAGACCCTGGAGTAAGACAGTGGGGTGTGCTGCCTTCTCCTTGCACATCACATCACCTCCGGGTGGCTCAGGACACCTAATCTACGTAAGCAGTTGTTACACTCTACTGTTTAGGGGGAAATTATAAGGAAAAGTCCATGCGTGTTTAGTGCAGATGCTTTCTTTTTAAAAATATGTTCTGTCTTTGGCTGGTTGAATCTACAGAAGTCAGACCCAGGCGCAGAGGGCTGACTGCCTCTGGCTGCTGGACGTCGTCCCTCAGGTCACTTTCTCTGTCCCACCCGGGTTCCCCTCCCTGCACCACAGCTGGGAAGCCTCTCGGCAGTAACGGGAGCAGCCGCTGGGCTCCCCTCAGCCATCCTTGGTCTCCGACATTGGTCTTCTCTGTGGCCTGATGCCCCAAGTCGTCAGGGCCGTTGTCCATTGATTGTTTCAGTGGTTTCAGGCAGAAGGGTAAATCTGGATTCCTGTCTATCCCTGAGCTTCCCCGTTCTTTCTAGACTCACTCCAACCAGGTTTTCTTCCTCTAAAACTGCTCTTAGTCACCATGCACCTCCATGTTCTGAAATCTGGTGATCATCTCACCGCCTCAGCATCGCCTCCCCTCCTCCCGGGGTCACTTTTCCTAGTGGCTTCCAGGCAGCTTTCCTGGCATCTGTCCTGCATCCCTCACCTTCCAAACACTCATGAGAGCTGTCTCCTGGGCCCTGGGCCGTCTTGCTGGTCCCATGGCCTTTAGCACCATCTTCAACACCAGGACCTGACACATCTGTCTCAGCTGCCACTCAGCGCCTCACTCTGCATCATGGGATGCTGACGTGACACGGAACGTGAGTCAAAGCTCTGTATGACCGTCAGATCTGTGTGCACTGCCTGAGTCCTCCCTGACCTACCCGCTGTCCTCAGGGTCTTTGCCCCGGCTGTTCCTCAGTTTGGGAATGCTGTTCCTGCCCTCACTCCTGCAGGTCTTTGCTACCACCCCACCCACTCCCTTGGGAAATAGCAAACGTTCTTCTACTCTTGACTCCAAACACTCGGCCCCAGTTTAACCTTCACAGCAGGCTTCGCTTCCTGGCTTTATAGTTTACTTCTGTGCTGTGCCTTCTGATCATCTCAGTCGCCGGGACGCCCACTATGAGGACAGAAGTTCTTTCGCTCCCAGTGCAGTGCTGGGCACAGTCAGGGCTCAGAGATGAGAGAAACCACATGAGGGAGAACTGACCCCAGGGAGCCTCTGTCAGCGTGGGCCCTGCTCACCCGAGTGCCCAGAGCCAGGGAGAGCAATCAGAAGCTGAATTTGTGAATAACATTTAAAACTGGGCGGGGTTTTACTGGCCAAATGTGACCAGAAACTCCAGCCATGTGCTCAAGAGCTGTTAAGGGACAAGCAGGAGCTTTGTGGGCACCAGCCACGGAGAGCAGTGCCTGCAGACCCCAGGGTGGGCGCCTAGCCGAAGCCTATAGTGGGGAGTGTGGCCTCTCCTCCTGTCTGTGCTGCTGCCACCACTGTAGCCTGAGCCTTTGTGCCTGGCTGGGCTCCAGGCGCTGGGCAGACCAGACAGCTTCCTAGGGTTACAGAGGCACACTCCAGGCACACTGTGCCCTGTGGGCACAAGGAGCTCCCGATGTGGTCAGAGCCGACAGTCAGTCGTGAGCCATCAGGCAAGAGGAAGACTCAGGCTCCAGGACAGACCAGTCTAGACCCTGGCAGGGGCCATACAGTGCCCAGGTGCCAGGTGCACTGGGCCAGGGGCGGAGTGCTGGGCAGTCCAGGAAGTGGTGTCCCCTGAGGCTGTGAGGGCATGAGAAGGGAGCGCTGCAGAGGTTACGTGAGAGGGAGCTGTGGCCCTGCCGAGTCCAGCACCTCACTGTCAGAGCGTGTTTGCAGACACGCACGAGGAGACACGGGAAGAATAATGAACCTGGTGCCTCCCACCTCCCCAGGCCCGTCTGCTAGGAGCCAGGCCAGGGCCACGTCCAGCCTGCAGCTGTCTGCTCTTCTGCTTTTCCCACGTGGGCCAGCGCCCTTGGGAAGATGGGCAGGAGTGTCCTTGGGGTCCTCACCCCCCCTGCTGCATGCAGGAGGGGGCCAGGGCCAGGGACATGGTTGCCAGTGGTCACTGGTCACAAGGCCACAGCAGTTCACTTGAGAGGGTCCATGGCAGAGCCACCGACTCCTGTGCCTGTCAGGTGCTCTACAGGAAAGCTGGGTGCTGGGGATCCTGGAGTTGCACAGGCGCCAGCCAGGACACACCCCTGCCTAGGGGTGAGGGGCCATCCCCAGCCCTGCTTGCCAGAGGGGGTGGTGAGGGTGGATCTGAGCTGGCCCCCAGCTTCTGACACTCAGAGACACTAGCACAAGTCCCTAGGCTGCGGTATTGGCCACAGGCCAAGAGGGCCATACTCGGTGTGTTTGCAGGCTACGGGGGTTGGGGGCTGCAGTGAAGAGATGCAGGGAGGGGATGCAGGGGAGGGGACTGCAGAGAGAGGGGCTGCAGGGGGGCTGCAGGGAGCCCCCACTGGGCAGGAAGGGAGAGTGCTGTTGATGGATGGGCGGACATGTAAGAGCCCCCACTCCTCACGCTATCCCTGGGGTCCAACCCCCACCTCATTACACTGTCCACGTCTCAGGCAGCTGGGTGAGGCAGAAACGCCAGAGCCAGGAGGGCCCCCCAGCAGCGGCTCAGGCAGGTCACAACCCATAAGGTCCCAGCCGTGAGCCTCAGCTTCCTGGGCCTGTGAAGTGGGCCTGGTGGGGAGTGTGACAGTGTGAGCAGTGCAGGAGGGGCCCTGACTGCTGAGCTTGGGACACTCTGGCCAAGTCTGTGTTGGAGACGGCAGCTCTGCAGCCTCAAACCAGCCGCCCATGCCCAAGGAGCCCAGTGGCTCCTGCCAGGCTGCTGGCGGCCTTCCTGGGCTGCGGGGCCCCTGCGGCTGGCAGCTGAGCAGCACCCTGAGGCACTCGCTGCCCACCCTCTGAAGCCCCGACCCCACCCGGCACACACACGACTATTTAATTTTGCTCTGGCAAGAATAATAGAGCCCTGTATATCCATTACAGATGCGGGGAGATTGGGCCGCCCGGCTGCGCGGCGCATTCAGAGGCCTAACAAAGCCGCGACGATCGACGCGGCCTGCCATTATCCATTCAACGGGCGTAATAAATGAGCCGGGCGCAGCCTGCCATATACCACCCTGCCCAGATAACGGCTGAAAGGAGAAAATTAAATTTTGCTTTTGTTGAAACATTATGATTTATGTATTTGTAATATAGGCTGTGGTGGGCAATTGCTGAAGCTCCTTCAGGGTTACTGACGGCCTCGCTGGCCACTCAGAGCACCGCGCTCAGCCCACTCCCCTCCATGGGCAGGAATAATGGGAAGCTGCGGCCTCAACTGTTCACCTGCAAGAGGGAGTGGGCGGCTCCCACCCACGGGGATTTGCCACACATTCGGGCAGGGGGTGGTGTCCGCGCAGCTCTGACTGGAGACCAGGCTTTCTGCTCACCCTGTGCCCTATCTGGACCTATAAAAATAATTAACTTCTCCTGGCTGGCCCGGGGGAGACAGACGTGTGAGAACACCCCTGCAATTTATAATCTTGCAGTCCTGTCTCTTAATGCAGCAATCAGAGTGGGCTTATCACGTGTAGAAGGTAATGAACTTGCTGACTCCCAGCTCGTGAGTCTCTGAGCTGGGGTCTGGCAGCATGGCTCCCTTCAGACAGCCAATGGCTGGCATGGGGAGTGGACTGGGGGCTCCCTAGCCAGCAGACCACTAGGGAGCCAAGGGCCTGTCATATTAATGGATGGAGTAGCACCTGGTGGCCGAGGCCGTGTGGCTGTGTAGCTGCAGGGAGGCCAGGTTCCTAGCCATACAGGGAGAGCCGAGGGCACACGGACATCTGGTGGCAGGCCTGGCCCTTCACTGGACACACTGAGGGGCTGGCCAGAGCCTTCACACACCATCCCACATAGCCAGTGCCCTGACCCCACACCTACCTGCCTACTCAGCTCCTCAAGGTTGCTGGGAGCTCACAGGTGTGACTCACCCTTATCATGCCCAACAGAGACCTCCCCAGGATGGGAAAATAGAGGCTCAGAGAGGCCAAGTGGCCTGAGGACACCAGCAGTGAGAAGCTACAGGGTGTCCACCAACCACAATGAGCCCTGCTCCTAGAGAGGGGACTCCTTTGAGCTAAGATCTTACCTGGGGCACCCCTTCCCCCACCATCTCAAGCGTGCCGGGCACGGGGGCTTCAGCTATATCACCATCAGCGGTGTCTCAGATGGGCCTCTTTGGACCCTTGACCCGCTGTCCTCCAGGGGACAGTGCCCATCTCAGCTGGCCTCTGCTGGGCCCAGCACATCACAAACTTGACCCTCCTCCTTCAATGGCCCTGCCCCTGCAGGGCCATGTCATCTCCCAGCAGCCCAGGGTACAGGTGGGGCCTCACCGCTCTGACTTCCTTCAGAAGGGCCTCTTAGGTGTCCAGAGAGCAGGGACAACCTGGGCCTTGCTTGGAGGTGCTGGATTCAACCTTGCCTGGAGCTTGTCCTAGGCCACTTGACTGTCTGAGTGGAGCATTGCCCTTGCTGCTGCCTGAGTGGTGGCTCCTGTCACTTGCACCGAAAGCCTGGCAGTGCCCACACTGCCCTCTGGGCCTCATTGCTCCTGAAGCCCAGGGTTCCTCAAGGCCCAAACCTGGCCCCACCCCAGCACCTGCCCACATCTAGGCAGGCTGAGCCCCAGGAGGAGGAATATGATTGGTCAGCTCGGTCAGGTGCTAACCTGGCACTAGGTCGGGGAGGGGAAGCTCCAGGGGTACTGACCACTCCCATTTTCCAGACAGGGAAGGGCTCAACAGCAGTGAGGTCAGGTGAGGCAGTGGTCAAGGGCTCTGCAGAGCCAAGCACTAATTTGCTTCTCCCCTTCTTCTCACCCCTTCCCCCAGCCTTGCCAGTCCCCTGCCCAGTGCCTGCCCTCACCCCTACCGGAGGCCAGGCTGTCCCCCAGTCTTCCGTGCCCCCCCAGTCAGGCCCTGCAACTAACACAGAGTCTGCCTTGAGGTAGATTTATTTGTCCCAGGGTTTGTTCCCATAGTGGCTGACCATCAGTGCAGTCCGTGGGCACAAGCGTGGTGGTCATGGGCATGCAGCGGTGCCTATGCTGGTGCCTGCTGGGCCAGGTCCTTCCTGGAACAGACTTCTTCCCTCTTTAGCATGGGGTGTGGGTTTCATTGCACATGCAGAGAATGTTGGGCCAGCAACAGTAATTTCACTAAGAGGTTTGTTTTGGGTCAGACGCTGCTTTCTTTAGCGTGGCTGTGACAGTTGTGCTCAGCTGCAGGGGAATGCTCCGCTGGCTGGGGCTGCCCAGGCAGGGAGCCACCCCATCCTTCCCCGGTGGGGCAGGTCCTCCCCAACCCTCCCCTGCAGGTTCACACCCAAGGTCTCCACTACTGCGCCCATGCCCAGGCCTGTAGGGGCCCCACATGGGTCTCGGATGTGACACTCCATCTTGGCCACCAGTGCCTCAGCAGCAACCACCACCTGTGGCCCTAGACTCCCAGGGGGGGCAGCCAGGTGGGACCAGCAGTGTCTGATCCTTCCTGCCTGAGGGTAAGGCCTGGCCCATGTAGTGAGGGTGGGGACTCCCGAGACAGACATGAGGACCCCCGCCCCTACCCCTGGGAAGGCCAGGGCCCTGCAGAGGGAAGAAGTCCTGTGAAGGCTGGGAGCAGGATGCAGGGCACAGGGACAGCCCCTCCCAGCCCCTCCTAGTCAGCTCCCCCCCCCACCAGCAGCAAAAGCTGAACCAGGGGGCTGCTTCTTCTAGGAAGCCCTCCCTGACCTGCCCCAGGGCTCACCAAGCCGCCCAGTCCGTCCTCTTCAGGGCCCCTCCCTGCTAAGGACTGGCCCAGAGCCATGTCTTCATTTGTGGTGCTCAGTGACAGGCAAGGTGGTCAGGTTCTCCTCCGTCTGGGCTCCCTATGGGGACAGAGCTCAAGGAGGCGTGGCTGGAATGAGGGGGCCTGGAGTGAGGGGCGCCCCACCTCACCTCCCAGCAGTGGACCTCCCCACAACCCCAAGGGCTTCACTCATGGTGCCTGTGAGGTTCTCTTTCGACATCACTGGGCACCTTGGTGTGGGGCAGGGAAATGGGGCTGTGGCTAGGGTGGGGCCCAGAGACTCCCTAGTACCAGCTCAGAGAGGCTGCTGCCCAGGCCATGGGCCCTTCTAGCCCTGTCCTCACACCACAGCGGACAGTGCTGCCCTTCAGGCTGGCTGAGAACAGGCGGGCTCTGCAAACAGGTCCTGCCAGCACAGCCCCCCATGTTGGACCCTCTCCATGGAACCCCCAGTGTGCCCACGGCAGGCAGGGGGCCCAGGGAAGGACAAGCACGGAGGGGGTAGTGTCCCCTCTGCGCCCTGAGTCGGCTGCAGCCCCAGTACCATCTAGTGAAGGATTTCAGCACCCAGGAGGGACAGGAGGGGCCCGGCCTGTGCTGGGTGTCCTCCTGTGGCCAGGGGACTGGACCAGGCACTCACATGGCTATGGCTGGGGGACAGCTGGGAGGGCTGGTCATCCTGACAATGCCTTGGCAGTGTTGACCCACCATCTGAGCTCAGCGTGAGCATCTGCAACGTGCTATGGGGGCCTTGTAGGACACTGTCCAGGGCAGAACCTGCACTTCCTGGCCTCTGACCAACTGACTCCTGTAGCCCTGAAGCCAGAGGTATCCAGCCAAGGGACAGACAGGGCAGGGCTTCTTGTGGGTTGGCTGGCATTGCCCATCACTGTCCATGGCCTATCACAGTCAGAGATGCCCACGGGGTGTCACCACACACTTCACACACTGGCAGGTGGGGGGAGGGGAGCATCATCTGGGGAGGCCTGCAAGGGAGGGGCCCGGGCTGCCGCATCTGGTTGGGCGAGATCAGGGTGTGTTTGTGTGTGTCATGTGCATGTATGTGCCTGTGACCTGGACATTCGTGTGCCTGTGTGTACCTGTGGTCTGGATGTGTGTGTGCATGTGTGTGCTCCAGTGGCCTGGATATGTGTGTGCATGTGTGTGCACCAGTGGCCCGGACATGTGGGTGTCCCTGTGGCCTGGATGTGTGTGTTCCTGTGGTGTGGACATGTGTGTGCCTGTGGCCTGGATGTGTGTGTCCCTGTGGTCTGGACACACATGTGTGCAGTGTGTGTGCATGTGTGTGCACACACATGTGCTATGTGCATGCTGACCACCTACGGTTGTTTGTCCATTAGCTTTTAGGAGCAAAATCCTTAATTATTTGATGGCATCAAACGTATTAAATTGTTCCTTCTGGTCTATACTTCTGAAAATTTGAGAAGCGGTGATAGCTTCCTCCTAACATCCCAGGGCTCGACTTCACCAGCTGCAGGTCTGCGTCCCCGTGGCCTCCCTGCTGTGGCACTACCTCCTCTCAGGGCCTTGGTGCCCAGATGCTGCCCCACCAGCTTTCTGTCGTGCCCCTTTGTGGGGATTCCCCTAACCGTGCGCTCCCCTGAGCCCCACCTGGCACCCAGCATCAGATCTGCTTGTCCTGCATGTCAGGAGGAGGTATTTGTCCACATTTAGGTTTGAAGTCTGTGACCCATTATCCCCTCTCCCCAGGGTGTGGAGAGCAGGTGTCACTACCATCCTGGGAGAACCAACCATGAGGTGGGTAGGCAATGGTCCCATGTACATCTGGGAAGGCCACTTCACCAAGGCAATGGCCAAGAGCCCAATCTTAGCTGCATCCTGTGACCCCAGTGACCTTTCTGCTCCTGCACTCTGACAAGGCCCCCTCAGAGTCCCTGGGGGGTGTGTGAGCACAGGGAGAGACGGGAAGACGGGAAGGACCACAGAGCTGTGCATGTTGCTTGGAGACTCCAAACTGCGCCACGGTGTGAACAGCCTGCTCCGTGAACCCTGCCCTCCAGGACCTGAGAGCTGGGGGTACACTGGGCACCTGGGTTTTGTTCACGGCCAGAGGAGCCGGGAGCAGCGGACATCAGGGCAGGGCAGAACCGTTGAGGCCCCCCCTGAGCCCCCACTAAGCACCCGCTGGGGGCTTCTCAGAGGTGCAGGAGGCGTAGCCTGCACATTTCTTGGTCCTGTCTCATCTACCAGGAGTAGAGACACATAAATAACCAGCCTGATAAGACTGAGATATTGAGTGTTTTCTCAGAAGGAAGCATGGGTGATGGCAGTTTTCGGGTTTTAGGTTATTCTGCACAGGGGCGGGAGGCGAGTGCATCTAGGAGGCTGACAAGGCAGCTGGGGGAGCCGGGCAGCAGCAAATGCCGTTCTGAGGAGCATGAAATCGCATCCTCTCTCTGGGCCATGCGGGATGCTGCCTGCACTTCAAGGTCACCGTGTGTGAAGACAGGCTGGGGACGCCCCTCTAGGGCTTTGGTGCAACTGAGGGGTCAGAAAGGAGGGAGCTGTGTGATGCCAACTCAGTCCCCTGGGCCAGGGGCAGCAGCTGGGACAGGCCAGGGCAGGACCCTTCTGTGGAGTGTGGGTGGCCACTCAGGGCTTCCCAGGGAGGTGGCTTGCCCACCCTGCCTGGGCAGAATGGGGGGTGCCGCTTACCCTCCTCCACTGGCCAGCTGCTGACCGGTGCTCTGCCATGCTTAGTTTCTGGCTGCACGTGAAGCCATCATTAGCGCCTGGCCTGGAGGCAGGGGGTCTTCCCTGGCCTGCCCCACCCCCTCATGTCCCTTGTGGCCTGGGTATTAAAGGGCAGTGCTGGGGCCCACCTGCAGTCTCTGTTGGCCCCATACTCACACTAAGGGCCAGCAACTGAGTGGTGGTCAGCTGCAAGGAGGGGGCTCTCCCATCTTCCCTGTCCCCCACCACAGAGCAGAGGGAGTCTGGACTCACGTGGAGCACCTGGGCTGTTTTCATGTTGTTTTGCTTCCTGTAGCTTGTAAGACATATGGGCCTTGGGACAAGCCCAACCAGAGAGGGGAATACACAGAAGGGAAGTCAGTGGAAGGACAGAAGGGACAAGATGGAACACCAGGTTCAAACTTAGAGGCTCAGGACATGGCCCCAGGAGGAGCTTGAAGGGTGGGGTGCTAGAGCCAAGCTAGCTCTAGGAGGAGGGGCAGGGATCTGTGATGGATGGAAGAATGGGCGCATGGAGAAATGGATGAATGAGTGGACAGATGCTTGGGGGAATGGGCAGCTGGATAGAGTTGAAGAGATGGATGGACAGATGGATGTGTGAATGGACAGGTAGGTGATTGGGTGGATGGGTGGATGGATGGTAAATGGACAGGTAGAGGGTTGGGTGGTGTTGGATGTTGGATGGATGGACAAAGAGATAGGTGAATGGACAGGTAGGTGATTGGGTGGATGGGTGGATGGATGATGAATAGACAGGTAGAGGGTTGGGTGGTGTTGGATGTTGGATGGATGGACAAAGAGATAGGTGAATGGACAGGTAGGTGGTTGGGTGGATGTTGGATGGATGGATGGATGATGAAAGGATGGACAAAGAGATAGGTAAATGGACAGGTAGAGGGTTGGTGGATGTTGGAAACACGGATGGATGGGTGATGAATGGACGGATAGAGAGATGGGTGAATGGACAGGTAGGTGGTTGGGTGATGAGTGGATGTTAGATGGATGGCCAGTGGCTGAAAGTGTGGATGAACTTGAGCAGCAGATTGTGTATTTGCTGCTTACAAATACACAATCATGTTGAGCACTCTGTAGATTTATGGCCACAAGCCTCAGCGTGCACAGCCCTACACAGAAACCCTACTCTCTGCTTTCAGTGACACCTCCCCCATCTCTTCTTTCCTTAAACTACCACTACCCTCTGCTTACTCCTCAACCCCAGCTGTCAATGCTACTGTGTTCTTAGGAAACAAGTCTGACCTCAAAGAGAGCTGCCTTGTTCTCCCATTCCCAGCTTGCTACCTGAACACAGATGAACTTCAGTGCTCCTGCTGAAGGCTGGCAATGCCTCACAGGTGCCAGGCTCAACCCCACTCACACAGATGGGTCCACTGAATGGTGGAAAAGTGGCAGCAGGTACAGGCTGATGGACTGATGGCTGGGCAGGTGGATAGATATATAGATACCCAGGGGTGGCCAGCTTGGTGGGTGGACAGGTAGATAGACAGGAACATGGAAGAGTTGATGGATTATAATAAACGAATGAGTGGATAAATTTGTGGCTGGATGGGTGAGTGGATAAGGGGTGAATGGGCGGGTGTGAGCACACATGGCTGAGGGGAAGAAGTATGATAAATGGGTGGGCAGGCAGGTAGAAGGATGGATAACTCTGCCTGGAACCAGCTGGGTTGCCCACCAAGTCTATGGTTCCCCCCCTACAACTTGTTTGGGGGCTTCTCACTGCTGGATGGCTTCCTGACCACCCCTGCCTCTGGTCGCCAGGGCCAGGAGGCCCCTAAATGGATTGTCCACAGGTCAGCAGCCCTCAGGAGGTCACAGGTTGAGTGCATTTAGGGGAAAGGGCTTGACTGTGTGTGCATCTGCCCGTGTGTGTTGTTCTTCTCTCATCCCCTGCCCCTAGCTGGCATAGCTCCTGACAGCTTTGGAAAGAAGAGGGGCAGGGACCACAAGGCCCAGCATGACTGGCCCCTGGGGTGGGGTGGCCCTTGGGCAGACCTGCCCCTGGACACATTTCTCCTGCCCCCTTTTATGTCACAGAGTGAATGGGCAGTCTGCCCAGGATATGCCCACTCTCTAGGAGCTTGCTGTGATGCCCTCTTGGAGGAGCTGAGATATGGGCTCTTCTCAGAGAGACATGAGCAGCACCAGCCTGCTCCAGGGCTGCCCACTGCATTCCCTGTGGGCACAGATGCACCCCAGAGGGACCAAGCTGGGCTCTGCAGGTGGCTGGGCTGGCCTCGCAGCTCCCCACCCTCACACCCAGGTACCCTGTCCACACCAGTCTTGGAGGTAGAACTGCAGAACAGGCTAGAAACCAGGCAGATGGTGACCAGAGTCCCAGCTCAGCCGCCAGCCCCACCTGCCAAGCACTGGTCACAATATCCTTCCCCAGCTCAGGCTCCTGGTGGGGCAGAGAAACAGGCAGGTGCTACCTGAGGCCCCCAGGGCAGAGGCCTGACAGTGAGGGTGGGGATAGGCTCGACTCACATGTGGTGTCTGCAAATCCACCTTCCCTTGATCCCCCTCTCTGGTGCCCCAGCCCCTCTTCCATACAGTTCCCATGCTGCATCCGTGGGAGTCCAGTACCCCCAACTTGCTCCTGTCCCCATCCATGGCTTCTCTACAAAAGTCTCAGAGGATCCAGGATCATCTGGAAGTGGGGAAAAGGGATGACCGGCCTTGGTGCCTACTGTATATAGGCAACCTCATGTAAGTACGTGATCCGTTTCCCTGCCCTGCACTGCCCCCCAGGATGCAGAGTCAGCCCTCACCCAGTGCTTGGCAGTGAGGGGCTGGGGGTGCCTGCAAGGGTCGGAATGGCCCTTCTGGCCTGAGCCACATTTTGGCTCTCATCTGACAGCCGTCCCTGCAGCAGTCAAGGGTGACCACATGGCAGCCGGCAATTATGTGATTTCCACACGATTCACTCTTGGCTGGGGCTGCTGCTACTTCAGCCCAAACTCAGGGGCTGGGGTGCGAGAGGCGTACTGACATTTCTGAGTTGGTGGTGGTAATTGAGGTCCCAGCGCCTGAGCCCTGCAGCTGTCCTGGCCTTCTGCCGTCCGAGGGCTCCAGAGACAACCCCCATTGCCAGGACCTCAGCACTGCCCTCACCTGGGGCTCCCCCTTGCACCTCAGCCCTGGGGGACGCCAGGCCTATGTTGGGAAGTGAGACTGATGGCTCCAGAAGTGTCTTCCCTGGGGGGCCACTCCCCACCCCCCGCCCGAGCCAGCCCTGCAGGGAGCCGGGGACCCTCTTTCCTCCTCCCTTCTCCCTGCCAGCCACCTCCCCACCCAGCCCGGGGTCTCTAGCCCCTGATGTCCTTCCTGCATCCTGTCCCTGCGAGGTCACAGTTCAGGCCTGGCCTGACCTCTTTGTTGCCAGAACAAAATGAGGCCTCCTGTGCCTCGACCTCTGACCCCAGGGACCTGTTCTGGCTGGTTATACTCTCCTCCTGGGAACTGGCCTCTCTCCACCCAGAGGACATGGCCCTCTTGGCCACTGTGGTCTCAGCATTTTCCTGCTTCCTCTGCCCATGTCACTCCGGGGTGTCTATGGCTCCGCCGAAGGCCTCTCCCTGCAACAGACTTAGCTGCTACCCAGACTGGCCAGGCCCCTCCTCACCCCCAGCTGCCCCAGCCCTCACCTGACACTGCATGTGTACACCTCTGTGCAGCACAGCTGCGCTCACCTGTGTCTGTGAGTGTGCCCGTGTGTGTGCCCTGGCCATGTGTCTGCATTGTGTGCTAGTACATGAGTGTTCCTGTAGGCACACACCCATGTAACATGTCCAGGCCTCGCCTGCCCAGCCCCTGCCTAGTACACCCTCCTTCTGCTTCCAGGCCCAGCCCCACCCACCATGCCAAGGGCCCTCAGCATGTCCCTCTGTAGTCCTGGCTGTATGCAGGGCCAAGACTTTCAGGGACAGCTCCCTGGGGGCTTCCTCTTGCCCCCACCACTCTCCCACCATCCTGGGGAGACATCAGAATGAGGACAAGGTTATACTTGGGGTGCTCACGTATGCTGGGGCGGGGAGTAGCAAGGCCACCCCTTGCACCTCAGCCCTGGGGGAGGGCTGAAGGATACTTGGGGGCCCCTGAAGGATAATACAGGGTTTCAGGGAATGAGCTGGGACGTCCCCACCACAGGGACACACCTGTCTGCAGGGAACAGCATGGGTGGGACCTGCACAGAGGCAAGGCTTGTCCTGGCAGGTGCTCAAGTGCTGGGGACAGGAGCAGAGAAGGTAGCTGGGTTCAGGACTCCCTGGGGGTGGTTGAGTGGAAGCCAAGCTAGGGGACCGTCAGAGGCCTGAGCACAGTACTCTGGCCTCCCATGCCACCCACTTGGCAGGGACCTGGATGACACACCTCCACAGATGCTCCCCCAAGCTCAAGGGGCATAGCAGGTACAGGCTGGACAGGGGGCCCTGCCCCAGGGGGGGACTGGGCTCCTCCTGGTCTCTGCCCCTTCCAGCTCCTCACCTGCCACTCCCTCTGCTGAAGTCCCCTTCCCACCCCTCTGCCGGTTGTGTCCCCTTCTCATTCAAGTTTCTGCTTGGATGACTCCCCAGGTCACCTCCTGACCTCTGGGCCTGTGCACCTGCCGGTGAGCACCTGCACTTGTCCTGACTTAACTCAGATCAGTCATTGACAGGACAGGGATCTTTTCTCCAGGCCTTGGCTATCCCAGTGCTCCACACAGATTGTGATCCCAGGAGATAGAGCATGAGGCAGAGAATGTGCCCTGGGAGGTACCTTCAACTTCAGGAGGGTTAAGGCAGATATGTGAGTACAGGGCTCTCACTCACGCCGATGTGGGGAAGGTCAAAGAGGTTCTTGGCAAGGGGACTTGTCAGTGCCTTTGGTGTGGGCATGGAAAGCCCCACTGCCCATCGCCCCCTGCCCCCCGCACAGGAGCGCATGGGAATGTTCCCAGTGTGTTCAAGTACTGACATCTTACAGAATATGGTACTATCAAGGGACACAGTTTGGGGGCACTGATCTTGGAGTCCTGTGTGGGGGCTGGGAACTGAGTGAGCATAGAGAACCATCCCGGCCATCTCTGACCCAAGACCTCTCTCGCAGGAGAGGGAAAACAGGGTTGAGGGGGTGGGCTCCCGGTGTCTTCCCCTGCCCTGCTTCCATGGAGGTCAGGGTCCCAGATAGGGGTTTAGGGATCTTTCAGACCTTCCCCAACAGCTCCCTCCAAAGCACATGTGTGGGAGGGGCTGGACAGGGGCTGGGCTGCTGGGAACTGGGTGGTGGACACCCAGTCCTTGAAAGGAGCAGGCTGGGAGGCTGGGGGCCAGGATGCTCCCTGGCCTGGAGAGAGGACTGTGTGTTTGGGGGATAGGAAGCCATTTTGTGTCCAGACCCCTTATGGCCCCAGCAGGGCTTCCCACAGTGGATGTCCAGCTGTGACGGCTGCACTGAGGAAGTGGGGGTCCGTGCCCCTCCCAGGCCAACGGATGTCAAATCCTGCCCCCTTTTAGGGTCCTTGGAGGGAGCCACTATCAAGGGACCCCTGGAGCTGTGAGAGGGACACTTACCCAAGAAGTGCCCCTGCCAGAACTTAGGAGTCAGCAGCCTTTGGCCACACGGGTCTGGGCCACTTGAGGCTGGTACGGCGCTGGGGCTGGGAGGTGAGTAGGGCACCCACTTGGGCTGCTTGAGGGGACCCAGAGGCACTCCTGGGGAGCCGATAGGGGTGCTCTGGAGGCTCCAGGAGGAAGTCTGGAGCCCGCCTGCCCCCACTGCATCTCTGTCCCTCTTCCAGGAGCCGAGAAAGGAGCCCCCAGCTTAGGTGGAGCAGCTCCAGAGAAGTCCCTGCCCCCCGTCAAGCCAGCTCCGGGGCTGGGGGCATGCAGGCCGGCTAGGGGCTCTGCAGCACAGTGGAGGCTATTTAAATGCTCCATTGGAGAGGGATTAAAGTTTACGCAAGGTCACCGAGGATGTGATAATTATAATCACAGGTTTTGGCTCCACAATGACAGCCATTTGTTATTTCCGCTCGGGCAGCTCCCGCGCCCTGAGCTGGTGACAGGCGTGGACTGATTTAGTGGCCCGAGCCCGTGCCCCTCCCCTCAAGCCTCAGTCCTCAGGGGACCAGGCAAGGCTTATTATGGGATGGGGGACTGGTGGGTGGCAACGAAGAGAGATGGTGGTGGAGGGGGTGGGGACAGGGCTGGGGGCTGCTGTGTGCAGGATGCCTGGGGATGTGAGCCACCCTGTCTGGGCCCAGCTTCTCTACCTGTAGAGTGGATGGTGCTGATCTCCTGTACCATCACATCACAGGTCGGCAGTGGCTGGGTCCCTCCACACCATTTCTGGCTGCAGCTTCTGCCCCAGATTTCAACATTTCCCTGGAACAGGGTCCCCTTCCCTGGTGAGAGTCTACCCTGGGTCCAGCACAGATATTACCTCAGCTGGAGGCCAAGGGCCTTCTGGAGTACAGGTGGTGGCCCCTTGCCCTGGGGGTCCCTGAAGCCTAGACAGTCTCAGCAGCCTGCACAGGGCTGCCGCGATGGGTTCCCAGGGCTCTGCTCTGCCCAAGGGGTGTGCCAGGACCCCAGGGTCTTCCCGACACACAGGCCACAGGCCAATCCCTCCCTGCCTCAGTCTCCTCCTGTGCCTGGAGGTGATATCACTGGGGGAGCAGAGTTGGGGAGAGCTGGGCTGCTGGGGGGTGTGCCGTCCACTTGCTTGGGCAGCCTGGGCCCAAGGAGGGATTGTTTCCCAGCCCTGGGGCCTCCAGGAGCATCTGTGAGCAAAGGGTCCCTGGGAATGAGGGGAGACCCCAACTCCTGCTGTGCCCACCCACCTCCTGCCTGTTGCTGCCCCGTGATTGATGCAGCTTTTTTGTTTGTTTTCGCAATCAGAGGTGAGAGAGCTTTAATATATATTAAATGGTGATAAATAGGGGGTCCGGGCAGCTGGGCTGACATGGCATTTGTCTTTGAGGGAGTGGAGATTGATAACTTGTGGGCAGCATTAAAAAGTCTCACCAAAGCTGGAGTGGGGAGCCCACTGTCCTGAGGGATTCTCTCTGGGCAATGCCCTAATGCCCCCTCCCATCACTACAGGCCAGAGAGCACCCAGCAGGCTGGGGGCTACAAAGGGCTGGCTCAGACAATCTCTGAGACAGCCCTGCCCCTACCCTGCTCACATCTTGCCCACACACCCGATCCTCACTCACACTCCTCCCTGTAACTCCCCCTGTCCCTCCCCCCTACACCCATCCTGGCCCATCCACATTCCCTGCCCTCCTCTCACTCTGGCTCCCGCCCCACTTTACACCTGCCTCCTCCCCACAGCTCACTATGCTCCCTAGAGTGCCCCACTGCCCCTGGGCAGACACCTGTCCACCTCATGACCACACCTGCTGAGGTCATCCCTGCCCTTAGGGCCTTTCACCCTCCAGGCCTTTCCCCCTTGGGGCTGCCCCTTGCCCCAAGAGCAGGCCTCACTTCCCAACCTGGTCTGTAGGCCTCACCCTGCGGCTCTGTCCTGGCCACCCCCAGTCCGATTGCGCCCAGGTCAGGTGCATGCTCCAGCCAATCGCCACAGCCAGGCTGGTGCAGTTGGTGGGCCCAATTCCAAGAGAGTAAGTGGGACAGAGACTGCGCAGCTTAGACAATGGGAGGGGCTTTGCTCAGAGTCCACCTAACCTCTTCCTGACCTCTGCCCTCCGGGAACACGTGGTGACAGCCAGTTGGCTGTGCCCTGAGGGCAGTAAGAAGGCCCCAGCCAGCCAAGTCCCAAGGCTGGCCTCAAGCTAAAGACCTGACTGGTTGGGCGAGGGGAATGCAAGGGGTCTTGGGAGGACCTGGGGAGGGGGGCCTGGGGGCCTTGGAATGGGGGCACAGGGGACCTGTGGTGGGGGTCCTGGGAGCCATGAGGAGCCTGGGTGGAGGTCTTGGGGGACCTGGGATTGGGACCCTGGAGTGGGGGCCCAGGGTCACCAGGGTTCCTGCAGGACCTCGTGGGTGTCTGGGGGTTCTGGGGTTTCAGGGTTGGGGCTTCAGGGTAGAGCCCTGGGGTGGGGGTCTTGGGTGGCATCCTAGGGTCCCCAGTATGAGGGCCTGGGAGGCCTGGGGACCCTGGACCCAGGACACTTCTGCCCGAGTGGGATTCTGGCCTGGCCATTCTCACCGGCAAGCACAGGGTGATTAGAGCAGGACTGTGGCCATCGGCTTTGCCCTCTCTGTCATGGCTCACATATCCTGCCCCTTCAGTTGCAGCAGCAGGACATGGGCCAGGCCTAATGGGGCTTTTGAGCAGAACTCTCTCTGGGGGCTGAGACATGGTAGAGACATGTCCCTGTGTGCAGCCCTGGGCAGGCAAACGCAGGACAGGGGATCCAAATTTGTTTTCATATTTTAAGATAGTCTGCTGGTTGCGTGGGAAAATGTAGGGAACAATTTTTCTTCCATTTTTCCACCCTGGGTCCCAGATAAGGGCTTCTGGTTGAACTCCCAGATTCAGTCCCTGCCCGAGCCCCATCCCCTCATCCCTGAGCAGCAGCTGTGCAGAGGGGTAGGAAGGAGCCTGGTGATGCCTCAGGACTGAGGTGGCCTGGCTCTGCCACTCCCAGACCAATCTCTGTGGGTCTAGGCTAACACCCACCATGGGCACCAAGAGGTTAGAGGAGGCCTCAGCAGGGGCCGAACACTAAGGGGCAGGTCCTGAGTTTGGCAGGTGCAGTGGGCGGGAAGAGGCTCCACACCTCTGCCCTCCAGCCTCTGCTTATTTTCTATCCTCTGCCAATCTTTTCCTTTCTTCTTTTTAGGAATGTCCTAAGGATATCAGCCTTCACTCATGCATGGAGCTTCCCCTGCCCCTGGCTCCCATTTGTCTTTTTTTGAGAGGGGGCAATCTCTGCTATTTAGAAATTCTTGGGTTTATGTAGTCCAGTTTACCAATCTTTGTTAATGGCATCCGTTTTGTGTCTTTGGAATCATGTGCAGTGCTCAGGCCCCAGGTGGGATCCTGACCTGGCCGTTCTCACTTGCAAAGCTGGGGCTCAAGTGTCACTGCCTGTGGTGGGCATGCCCATCTCTGTAGTCATCCTCCATGCCACCAGCAACTGGGAGTCAGGAATGGCCTTGCAGGGAGGTGACTGGGGAGCTTTGTCCTTAAACACAGACTGTGGTGCTTCCACAAAGGCTCAGCAGAGGCAGAGGCCACCCCTCACCAGCAACGGGCCCTGAACTTTGTCACAGCTTCAGCTAAGGCCACTGGAGAGGGTGGAACAGAGTGGTCATCCACAGGATCTGTGCAGAATGAATACTCAGGCTCCCTTTTAAAAAGTGTTAAGAATTTTAAGACACAGAGAGCCCTCGTGACGCTTGTCCTAAGGTGGGCTGTTTCTCGTGTTTCCACACCCCTCAGTGGAATGTGGACACTTGCTGTGTACTCATGTACACACACTTGTAAGGCTCATGTCTTACTTGCTAAGTTTAATCTTAAGTATTTTGTCTTTTTCGGTCTTCTGGCCACTGTGCACTCCTGCCGACTCTCCTTCTGCTAAGCCTGAGGTATTCACTGAATAAGCTTTTGGCCTGCTTTCTGAGTGCCTGCTTACTGAATGCATTTTTGTTGGAGGTGTTTTCAGTTGATTCTACCAGAACACAGCCCCATCATCTGTAAAAGGAATGGCCACTTCTCTACTCTCCACCACTGACACCTGTGCTGGTTTAACTGTGTTAGGACGTTTCTAAGCTTCCAGTTAAGGAGGCTGCAGTCCAAGGTCATGGCCCCAGCAGGCTTCCCTCTGCAGACCACTGCCCCTGGCTTGCAGACAGCATCCTCTCTCCACATGCCCTGCCTGGTATCACCCTTTCCCTTCTTGTCAGGCCTGCTGAAAGAGGCTTTCTCAAGCTTTGCTTCCTGACCCCTAGGAGGCCTGGCTCAAGGTCAGTGCACACGGGCCTCCTTGCTTCCTCTGGCCTGAAGGCAGGAGCCCTTCCTGGAGTCTGTCCCAGGCCTGAAGAAAAGTCTTTATCCGGCTTGGCCAGAGCTTCCCAGGAGTCTCTCCTGGGGATAAGAAGAGGTGAGAGGCATGAGCTTTCCAGGGAGCCTCATCATCTGGGAAGGCCATGGGAGGTCAAGGGCAAGCTGACCAGACTGGGGGAGGCCTGGAGGGAAGAGTGGAGGTTGTATTGCAGGGGAGGGCTGGGGGAGTCTTGTGGCCAAACCTGCACCTGCAGGGCTCTGCCTGCACTGGGTCCTGCCAGGCTCACCTCAGAGCTCTTTGGGGCCCTGGTGTGTGGGCCTGGGTGGTGCGGGAGTCTGGCCCAGCCTGGCGAAATGCACTATATAAATGTAAATGTCCCGCCTGCTCGAGCAAGAGCTGCCCGTGCGGCCCTGTCAGTCCGATTTTCCACACTCTGTGTCTCTGTTCTCTGTCTGGGGCAATTCTGTCTCCCTGGGCTGTAGTAGGTTGGCAGCTAGAAAAGTTCAGCTTTGCAGATGCAGACAGGCCCACCCAGAGGGCCCCACGGAGGGATGGGGCATGCCCTGGCAGACTGACCCCGGCAGGCTGCCCCAGTTGCTCTCAGAGCCAGGCACGGGAATCAGAGTGGTCACTAGGGCTGGACAAAGGGTGGGGAGAAGCTGGCTTGACCCTAACCACCCCCTCAGACAGAGCAAGATGTGAGCCCCCTCCTCCCTAGGCAAGTGGGGTGAGGGAGCAAGGCACGGAGCTGTGTAGGGCTCATCTCCCTACCCCTCTGCCCTTAGGAGTACCTGAGCCTCAGGACCTTCCTCTGCACTTTACCTGGGGGTACAGTGCAGGGGGAGCACCCCAGGGTGCCAATTTTCAGGCAGGGTGGCAGCCATAGAGCTGAGGCTCAAAGCCAGCACTGGGCTGGAGGTGTAGGGATGGGGTGAGGGGTGCAGGGAAGAGGGTGCCATACTCAGGGCTGGGGCTGACCCTCTCGCCCTCAGGCCACTGTGCACTCCTGCCGACTCTCCCTCTGCTAAGCCTGAGGTGTTCACTGTCCTCACCCACTGGGCTGGATTCATCTGTCCTGGCTGCTCACTCAGCCTCTAGGACCTGGAGGGAGGCCCTGGGACGTGGGGAAGTGGGCGGCAGCTCAGCCCCAGGGATGGGCTTGTTTTTTAAAAAAAAGTTTTATCGAAGTATCATTGATGTACAACAAACAACACATGAAGTGTGGAACTCGGCGAACTTGACGCCAGCACACAGCCAGCGACCATCCCCGTCACCTCCAGAAGTCTGCTCTCCCCCTTCTTACCCTTCCCGTCCCCTTCCTTCCCCACCCCTCCTGAAACCCCATCCTTTTCCCCAAGAACCACAGATCTTCGTGTCACTGAAATTTAATTTTCTCTTTCTAGAGTTTTATACCACTGTATTTTTCCTTCTGGCTTCCTGCACTGCATGTAATTGTGGTCAGGTGCTCCTGCTGTTCACTGCAAGGCCTGATGCCCCAGCTGTTGGTGAACATGCAAGTAGTTTCCAGTCTGGGCTTTTTTAGACATGTGCAAGGCAGCTGTGACTTTCATGCACAAGGCTTTGTATGGACACACGCTTTCATTTCCCAGGTAAGTGCTGACTCATGAGGTGAGTGCATGAGTAACTTTTTAGGAATCAGCCAAGCTATTTTCTAAAGTGGCTGCACCACTTTAAGTTCCCTCAAGCCATATGGGGTCCTCCAAGTCCCAGGAGCACTTGCAGAACAGGTCAGGCTTTTCATTTTAGCCACGCATATGGGTGTGGGGTGACCCATCCTGGGCACCAACTCAAGCTGCCCTGGCGACTAGTGGTGTCCAAAACCTTCTCGTGCGCTTGTTTGCCATCTGTGTATCTTCTCTGATAAAAATGTCTACTCACATCTTTGGCCTATTCTAACTGGGTTGTTTTTCTTTTCTTTTTCTTTCTTTCTTTTTTTTTTTTGACAGAGTCTCACTGTCATACTAGGTAGAGTGCTGTGGTGTCACAGCTCACAGTAACCTCAAACTCTTGGGCTCAAGTGGTCCTCTTGCCTCAGCCTCCCCAATAGCTGGGACCACAGGCACCCACCACAACACCCAGCTATTTTTTCTATTTTTAGTAGAAATGGGGTGTCACTTTGTTCCAGCTGGTTTCAAACTCCTGAACTCGGGAAATCCACCTGCCTTGTCCCTTTAGAGTGCTGGGATCACAGGCAGGAGCCACCACACCCAGCCTAGGGTTGTTTTACTTAGTATTAAGTTATAAGAAATTTTTTCTTCCTGATTTTTAAAATTCCATATAATTTATTTATTTATTTATTTATTTATTTATTTATATTTATTTATTTATTTATTTTTTTTTTTGAGACAGAGCCTCAAGCTGTCACCCTGGATAGAGTGCTGTGGCATCACAGCTCACAGCAACCTCCAATTCCTGGGCTCAAGCGAGTCTCTTGCCTCCACCTCCCAAGTAGCTGGGATTACAGGTGCCCGCCACAACGCCCAGCCATTTTTTTGGTTGCAGCCATCATCGTTGTTTGGCAGGCCCAGGCTGGATTCAAACCCGCCAGCTCAGGTATCAGTGGCTGGTGCCTTAGCCCGTTGAGCCACAGGCACCGAGCCAAAATTCCATATAATTAACATAATGAGATTAACCATTTTAAAGTGTGCGATTTTCTGATTTTTAGTGTATTTACAAGGTGTGCGACCATCACCACTACCAAATTCCAGAACACTTTTATCACCCTGTGAAACCTGATAATATGAATCCAGCCATTATTGTCATACCCAAAGAAGTCTCAGTGGAAGGCAGGCAGGGCAGAGAACATTGTGTACAATGAGTCCCTCATCCAGCACAGCAGTGGGAAGGAACTGCCGTCCAGGCAGAGACAGCTGAGGTGAGTCGAAGCTCTGGGGTGGATCTTGCCCGTCCGTGGCTCCCAATATCAGAGGATGTTCTCTCAGGGCCAGACACCCACTCTTCTTTATAAAACTTCTAAGCTGCTCTCTTCTGACACACTGTGGGCCACCATTGTTTCCTCCCAAATAGAACATTACATTTAGAGATTCGTCTCCACATTTTCATTTTGCCTTTGACATCCCTAATCCTGTTCCCACTAAGCAGTCACTCCCCACTTCCCTCCCCAGACCCTGGCCACCCAGCATCTGAGTCTGTTTTGTCTTTGTGGACCGGCCATGCCAGAGACTCCCATTCCAGAACCGGCCAGGCCTCTTGCTGGCCCCAACTTTTTCTAGACCCTCAGGTCCATGGATGGCTCGCCTTTGGGAGAGGTGACACTCCTGGAGAGTGTCTATGCCTCAGGGGGCCCCCCAGCCAGCCCTGTGTCCTGCCTAGAGGGAGGGCACATGGTCCAGGCCAGCCAGTCCTGTGCCCATCTTTGCTTCAGACCACAGGGATTAGTCCAGGGCTGGCACATGGCCAGGTTGTCCAATCACAGTTCTGTAGGGAGGAGCAGGGAGAAGAGGCCCAGGAAGGGGAGAAGGAGGGGAGGGGGCAAAACAGGGTGAGGAGGAGACCTGAGGGAGGGAACTGAGTGGCAGGAGGGGACGGAGGGCAGGGTGAGGTGAGTGGCTCCTGGGTTGGGTTTCTCAGGTCAGTCCCCTCAGGCCTCTGCCCTGCAGTCCAGGGCATCTGCTGACCTACATAGGCCTGATCTACAAGGTCTCCCTCCAGGTGTTTGCTTTCTCCAAAGTCCTCAGAAATCCAGTTGCTGTTGGAAGAGGAAAAAAGCCCTAGGGTGGCGCCTGTGGCTCAAAGAGTAGGGTGCTGGCCTCATATGCTGAAGGCGGAAGGTTCAAACCCAACCCGGCCAAAAACTGTAGGGAAAAAAAAAAAGCCCTAGATAGAGCAGCTAATGGTTCCTAAGCGCCTTCCAGGTGAGCCTCTGTCTGGCGTCATCCTTATTCCCACAGGATTGCCTCCAGTGTCACCAGCCTGGGCAAGCTGGGTGACTGCAAGCTCCCTGGAATTTCTGGCTGAACATGGCCCACTCATCTGAGCAGTTTACTTGAGAGTGCAAGTTGCCAAGCGGAACAGGTCACCTGTATATGGATGGAGGTTACCCAAGTGTGCAGGTTGCACAGGTGTGCAGTTACCTGGGTGTTCAGGTTACCAGGCTGCACAGGTTACCCAGGTATACAAGTTACCAGGTGTGTAGGTTATCCAAGTATGCAGGTTACCAGTCTGCACTGGTTACCCAGGTGTGCAGGTTACCAGGTTGTACAGGTTACGGGGTGTGCAGATTACCCAGATGTCCAGGTTTCCGGAGTGCGTGACCTACAAGTTTTTCTTTTTTTTTTTTTTTTTTTTTTTTTTTTTTTTTTTTTTTTTTTATTTTTTTTTTTTTTAAAATTAATAAAAGTAAAAGTTCAATACAGCTAAAAATGGATAGGAATAAGGAAAAAATGAAAACCAAATAACAGCAATTAATAGAAGATAT
>CAUYRH010076593.1:0-28469 GCA_963574655.1 Perodicticus potto | reverse complement strand
TTTTTGGTTGCAGCCGTCATTGTTGTTTGGCGGGCCTGGGCTGGATTCGAACCTGCCAGCTCAGGTGTACGTGGCTGGCGCCTTAGCCCATTGAGCCACAAGTGCCGAGCCAACTTACTTATATTTCAAAGGTCCCCAACTCTGTGAGCTGTAGTCTTATCTTTGACAACTTGCTATGCCTTTTTTGATACAAAAACGTTCCACCTAAAAGGATACAACCAGAGTTAACTCTTCAAAAAACCAGGCTTCTGCTAGTGTGGCGTGGCACATTTCATCTATTACTTTGTGTAGTGTGGCCTTTGGGGTGTCTTTTCTTTCAAATGCTTGAAAGAAAAAAATCTAATACATAGATTTGAGTGCTTGTGTCATGCCAGAATGTTTATATGGCCAGGGAAGGCTCTGTTTCTGACAGAGGTAACGGGGGCTTGCTAGACAATAATTGGATTAAAAGAGATTTCTTTTCACAGACAGAAGAACCTGTAATGTGACTACTGTTGCCTGTTCCTTATTAGCTCTGTACCTACAAAACAAGCATGAATTCATTAACCAAGCTGGATGGAAATTTCTGGTAATTGCTAAGCATGAACAAGCAAGAAAATAAAACAGGATGAAACAAGGGCATGGGTTGAGAAGAAGAGAAAGCCTGTGTTTTTCAAAGGGGAAGTATAAGAGACTGAACACCAGGCTTATGGGAGCGGCCACTAGTTCTTGAGGGAGGCGCTGGGAGCAGGACAATCTCCCAGAGGCAAGGAGATGTTTTGCAGCCTAGAGACAAGCCCTCAAGCAACTGCATGCATTAATGAGATAGGATTGGTTGCTCATTAGCAAGCAGGTGTTGAACCTTGAACATTCATGGTGCAACAGGGTGGGAGCCAATGGGAAAGAGCACGTAGCAACAATTAAGCATGTGATCCTTGTAAGAGGCCCCCCCACACCTGTTGTATAATGTTTCAATAAAAGGCCACGGCAGAGGTTACTCCCGGTTTTCCTGCACCTAGGGAAAGTCCACCTCTTGCACGGATTGTACTTTTAATCCGTGTCCAGCTGTTTCCTGTGAGTGGTGACAGTGTGGTGGAGCGGTGCTAACAGGGAAGAAAGAATAGTGTGCTTTATGATATCATCAAGGTCAGCTAGCCGTGGTTTTTGTTCTGTCTGGGCTGCCATAACAAAATACCACAGACTGAGTGGCTTAAACTACAAACATTTAAGATCTGGGGGCTGAATTTCTGGGATCAGGGTGCTAGCAGATAAAGTTCCTGGTGGGGGCTTCCTCCTGGCTTGCATATGCTGCCTTCCTGTCATGCCCATGACCTTTTCTTGGTATGTATACTGAGAAAGAGAGATCACTCTTTTTCTGCTCTTTTAAGACTTAACTAATCTCATCATGAGGGCTTCACTTTCATGATCTACTCTAACCCTAATTATCTCCTAAAGGTCAAATACCATCAGACTGGTTCAACATGTAGATTTTGTGGGAACACCATTCAATTTATAGCAACCTTTAAGGCCTAAACTCTGTTCCTGGTGGAGTGAATAGGGTGGTAGATGCAGAGAGGGCTTTCAGGGTCAGAGCAGAGCATGCAAGAGGGTCACAACCATCTGTGACTACAGAGCCTGGAGCCAAGGAAATGTAAAAGGCAGCAACTAGGGTCAAGGCCAAAATCAATAGCCAACCCCCAAATCCAAAGAAGTAACTAATCCAAAGAGTCTGTGCTCAGTGGAAAGAAAACTGAGGTCACCACAGCCGAACAAGTGGGTGCTGAGGAGAAGGCGAAGAGGCAGAGCCTGGAGGGAGTTCTGGAAGAGCAGTGGCATAACTTCATGTGTGCCCTAGTGGGCATGGGAGGGAGAACCTGGGAAGAGCAAAGTGCACTCACATGTTTAAAGAGAAAATCAGTTAGTGGCTTCCACAGAGACCTGGTCTCTGGAAAGATCTTGGAGCAGCGGTCCTCAACCTGTGGGTCGTGACCCATAGGAACTGTATTGAAGGGTTGCAGTATTAGGAAGATTGAGAACCACTGTCTTAGAGAGTTCAGTGTTTACATAAAATGTCTAGGAAGAGGCCTACCAACTAGTAGAATTTGTCATTTCTAAGGAGGGGGACTGTATGACAATGGCTTTGGATAGGAAGGAGACTTTTCATTGTGCTCTCTTTGCATTTTTAAAATATTCTGAACTGCATGAAGGTAACCAAGGAAAGTAATGTCACCTGGAAATTTTTAAAAGGAATAAATAAACAAAAAATTCAATAAGAATGAGAGATATTTTAAATATTAAAAAGAAATATGTACAGTACATCCTCTGTAAGTAGGGACTATAATAAATTGGTCAACATATGGAGGTGGTCAGCATAAGGAACTAGGCCAGCTGTACTGATTTGTACACATGGTATATATCCAGTCTATGAAAATTAGGTCAAGTTAAGGCGGTGGTCAATGTAGGGAGGTTGTTAACTATGGAGATTTCTACACTAATATAAAATTTTCCTCATAAATGTTTCTAGCAACTATGAGCCCTCTTCTATTTTTATCATATATCTCCTAGTACTGAATTAAGAAAGAAGATATAAAGTATTATCAATGTTCCTATTCTACTTTAGGTAAGAGTCTTAATTTTCTTTGAGTATAACTGTGTGTTTAAACAACTTTCTTGTCAATTTCTTAACTTAATAGATCATGTCATTATTCAGATAATAATAAATCACTGTTTGATTATTGTGAAACATTTCCAATTGTATAATGTTGCATTTTTGCTAACTATTGAAATTACAAGCCATTGTTTTCTAGAAATACATGGCCCGACACAGACAGCACATAATAGGGGTGCACACATGAACCAATAGCATAACAAGCTGTATAAACCAAAGAATGAATATATATTCAGGAGTGAAAAGTAGAGAAGGAGCAGATACGGCAAATATTGGAGGCATCACGAGAATTCCACTTCTCTCTAGCTACTAGGAAAAGGTTCCCTGGGGGAGGGAAGTGACTGTCGAGCAATCAGAGGGAGAGGGCATACAGGCATGCAGCAGCTGAGAAGAACGTTCAGAGGCGAGTATGGGAGGTAAAGGCCAGTTCAATAGATGTTCCAGGGAAATGAATTATCCAGAGGTTGAATAGTGGGAATAGAGTCTGTCTAGCAAAGATCTGGGAGCAGAGGCTGGAGTAGGGGCAGGCTATAATAACACATCATACTCAGAATGTCAAAACGCACAGCCCCGTGGCAAACAGCAAGACTAAAAGAACATATTGGCAGCAGGATGAGAATGGACAGGGAGCTGGGGAAGAGAGAACTTCAGTAACAAAGGGGCCAGTCATGTCAAAGCTGCATAGGATCCAAGAAAAATAAGGACCTAGAGAAGTCCTTTCATTTAATCTTTTCCATGTAGCAACCCCTGATGATGATTAGAGATCATAGGAAGGGCAGAGCTGGGGCAGGGTGGGGCAGGAGCCGGCTTCTGTGATTTGCAAGATGAATGAGGACTCCAGAAGTGGGGACCCTGTAAGCAGACAAATCTTCAAAAGTCAAGACTAGGAGAGAAATGGGGACATAATGGCTAAATGTGTCAGAGAGGGATTTGTTTTATGTTGCACAAGAGAGAGACTTGACCACATGAAATGAAGAACAGTCGCTGGGGAACACTTGGTTTGGTAACAGGTTAACAAGGGCTGAGGCAGGAAGGTGACTGTGAGTGAAGGCTGTGAGCACAGAGTATGCATCAATATTGGGCAGAAGGGCAGCATCTTCCATAGATGAGGGAGGGAAGGCCAAGTTTTTAATTCATACCCCGTGGCCTCTCCCTCAGCAGTGCCTCACGTCCAGAGGTCTTGCCCTATTTATGCCCCCATAATATGGGACTCTCAATGGGACTTACTCTTGAGAACCATTTTCACGCTGGCATTTCAGCTTCCATATACAACCAAACTAAAGGGCATTTAGAGGTCCCTAGAATCAACACTTGGCTTAGAGGAAAGGGTTGGCAATTGATGCACTAAATCAAAATCAAGGCAAACTGTTCTCTGAGAATCCCCTCAGGTTCAAAGTCCCCATGGCCAACTCTGGTGGCCTATGAACACAGCGAGTTATTGGCACAGCCACCTAGGGCCAGGCCTGTGGAAATATTCGCTAGATAATGCTAGGGGGAGCCCTCTGCACACCCAATAAGGGAGGAAGTAGCTCTGTTAACTCCGGAGCCAATCATCTGAGCACTAAGGACAGAGCTGCATCCACAGGACTGTCAGCTCTGTGGAGACAGATGGTTTGCACGTCCTCTTTAGTGCCCAGCACAAGGACAGAGCTGCATCCACTGGACTGTCAGCTCTGTGGAGACAGATGGTTTGCACGTCCTCTTTAGGGCCCAGCACATATTGACAAAGGAATTGAATAAATGGGAGCAAGCTTACCTACACCTACATCACAGAAGCAGTGATGATGGCTGTGGTGAGCTCTTAATAGAAAACCCACAGATGAGAAGAACCAGGCGATTCCTGGTCTCGTGCATCTGTGGCAGCACATCAGTAGCACCAGAGAGCTCTGAAGAGGTATTGGTAGGTAGGAGAAAATTGGAAGTTGTCTCCAACACACCAGCAGGGGCAGGCGAGGGCTGAGATGTAGACAGGTGCTTGACAATTGCATCTCCTGCACAGCAGTGGTGCTCAGGATCAACCACATAGACCCTCAGTTTCTCCATCTATGAAATAATGGTAATAATCAATTCCTTCACAAGTTTGTCAGAAAGATTAAATGTCATAGTGATTGTAATGTGTTTAGCACAGTGTGTGCAAAACTCATTTAGGCAAGAGCTTTGTTTCTTTATATCCTTAGGACCTTGGATTGAGCAAGTGTCCAATCATTATGGAGCAAACTGTACAGTGTTTGCACTGAGTCTAGTGTAGTTCAATAGGTAAATATACTAAGGTGATGGTGAGAGTTATTTGATCTAAAGAGTGAGTGACAGTGAATGTAAAGGCCAATGCTGTCAGCCTGAATCAATACATATCAAGAGTAATGATCCATTACTCACTTTTGGGTAATGAGAGAAACTTATGATGTTGTGACTATGTTATGGTTTCTTGGAATTTTTATTGCTTTTCACATGCATTAATATAATAACAAAGAGTATGAATCATTTACTTTTGGACTGCAAGAAGCCACAAGCTGATGTGTTGATCACTTTATGTCAGAAAATCATTTCTGGAGGAAAAACAACCAGGACAGCGCTATGGCATTTACTGGCAAGTGCTTTAAATTTGCAGCTATCCACATTAGGTGATTTGTCTCTGAAATCATTTTGTTCCTGTTTGGGAAGAACACTTGTGTTAGAAAGGCAGTATACAAAGTCAGTCAAATGTGAGCACTGAAAATCAATTTTACAAAAGACAATTGTGCATTATGTTTACAATTTATTTGTGCCTACTATGTGCCAAACTTTGTCTTGGGCATTTGAATATAAACATTCATATCATGAATTCCCTGTTATCAAAACAATTCATGTTGTGGTGGCAGGCAGAGCAATCTGGTAAATACTAAATCTTATGGCAGATGACAGTTCGGATATTATGGACTCAAAGGAGTGAATCTTAATATAGGTTTGAAGAACAATAGCAGATAGTGTCCTTGAATCTTTTTTCAGCTTCGTTAATATATAATTCACAAAAAAATATTATTTATATTTATGGTGTGCAATGCATTTTGATTTATACATACACTGAAATTATTACATCATGCTAATTATTATGTCCCTCACTTCTCCTACTTAACATTTTTTTGTAATGAGAACATTTAAGATCTACTGTTATAAATTTTCAACTATATAATATATTATTAGCAATTATATAGCAACTATATAATATATTATTAGCAACCATACTGTACAATAGATCTCCAGAACATTTCATGCTGTTAGGTAGAAATTCAGCTATCCTAGGGAAAAAGGACACAGGCAGGGCTTCCAGGCCCCCATCTCACCTTGTTGCTATCTCGAGTGATTGCTCACACCTGGTGAGGAGGACATACCCTACCAATATCAGTCAGAAATGTAGAGGACTCTCTAGCCCACGGGCCTAACAACAGGTACAATAGTCTTGAAGGGCACCTAGAACAGCCTTGAGGCTAATTATCATGTCATTAGCTTAAATCTACATTGTGGTCTACAGCCCCAACCCCTAAGTAGGCTTTCAGAGAGGCTCATGGCAGGTCCACATGCGTTGTAAGATTCATTCTAAGGTGACCTCTGAGTCACAAGATAGGCCCAGTTCAGAAAGTATGAAACAGAACCCCTGGCCATACCAAAGCCCCTTTCTTGTTGAGACAATGGAGGCCCATTTTTTGTCTATGGCAAATGTATCTTGCTCTGACTCTGTAAACCTGTCTTTCTTTTTCTCAATAAACTTTGTTTCACGTATGCTTTACTTTGGGGTGTCTGGTAATTCTTCAGCCAAGCGCACCCAAGAACTGAGTACACAGACAGCTGCCTGGAAACCTGACCATCCTAAATGAAATTCACACTTTATGACTAGTGTCTCCCTATTCCCGTTACTGCTGCCCTCCAGCCCCTGGCAACCACCATTTTAAACACTGCTTCCACGAGATTGTCTTTTCTAGATTCCACATATAAGTGAGATTGTGCAGTATCTGTCTTCCTGTGTCTGGCTTATTTCACTTCACATAATGTCCTCCAGGTTCATCCTGTTGTCACAAATGTCAAGGTTTCCTTTTTTTTTTTTTGTAGAGACAGAGTCTCACTTTATCACCCTCAGTAGAGGGCTGTGGCATCACACAGCTCACAGCAACCTCCAACTTCTGGGCTTAGGTGATTTTCTTGTCTCAGCCTCCCGAGTAGCTGGGACTACAGGTGCCTGCCTTAACACCTGGGTATTTTTTTGTTGCAGTTTTCCAGGGCTGGGTTTGAACCCACCCTGGGTTTTAACTCAGTATATGGTGCCAGCGTCCTGCCCACTGAGCCACAGGCACCACCCAACAAGGTTTCCTTTTTTCAAAAAAGCTAAATGGTACAGGGTGTCCCAAAAATCACTCCTGAAGTTGCCATACATAGGGAAAATTGTAAATTATACCTAAATGTACCTTTACTTAGAAATACTCATTACAAAATTTTACCATGAGTTGGCCAACATGTAGAGAATACTTTTAAATATTTCATAAAATTTTGTATCTTTAAAGTGCTTCAAGAAAAAATGTCAACCTATGCAAAAATATTGTTTAAGTTAAGTGAATTAGAGACATTTATAGGTTCAAAAAAGATAATATATGTTGGGTTTTGGGGGTCCCAATTCCCTGAACCCAGTTGACCTTATTTGATTACTTGGCTGCGCTAGAAAGTACAACCAAAGCATGATTAGAATGGAAAGCAAAAGTGAGGGGAAATTGAAAATAAAACTGAGCAGCACAGGCAGGCGAATAGCAAGCATAAGTAACCTGCACAAATTTCAGCATAACAAAGGGAAACTTTATTTAGGAACAAAGGGAAAGCTTAGAGCACTTCTAATGAGAGTTGGAAGTGCGTCCTTCTCATGACAGACAAGGGATGACAGGGATGGAGATGCAAAGACAGTTCAGAGGTTTAAAAACTCTCTCTCCTTTGGAAATCCCTGGCAACTCTTTCATTGGTCTCTGCGCCTCCAGGCATTATTGCCCTTTCCTATTGGTCATTGATGATTGTCTCTTTCTTTGGGGAGAGAACTGGTTAGTGGTGAAAGTTCCTATGGACCCTCCAGACTTCTTTGTTCAGCAGACCAGGCTTTCCTGCCATCCCCCTTAAAGCCCCTTTTTGTTCTTTCTCTAGATAATCTATCAGCAGATACGTATTACACAAAATATCATTCGGAAGATCTGCGTAACCAACTGAAAAAATATTTTTCCCATAACCGAGGCATAATGTTACAAAATCATGCCTGGGTAAAGGATCCTTTGAACATGCAAGATAGATCAAGGATCTTACATAACAGAGAATAAAAATTTACAGAAAATAGTTTCAGATTCCATAAGGAAAAATAATTTTAAGACACTACTACCAGTTGAAGTTTTATATAGTATTAAAGAATATGCAAAATTATCTGAAAAGACTATAAAATATTCTTCCCTTTGCAAATTACATATGTGGTTGTACCTGAAATTTTTTCACCTACTTTACCCCAAGACAATACATTACAGCAGATTTAATGCAAAAATGCTATCATGTCAGACATTAAGGAGATATGCAAAACATTTAAAATGATATTATTCTTTTAGTTGAAATTCTTTGTTTCAGAATATATATTTTTGATAAAAATTATTTATGTTAGCATGTGATGGGTGTACATTTTTCAAATAAAATAGTACACATTTTCTAAAAATTCTGTTTTAATTTGCAATACAGAGAACACCAATAGATACATCCTACATTAAAAATTGCTCTTTGCAGTCCTCAGGAATTTTTAAACTATAAAGGTTTGTGTGGCACCTATGGCTCAGTGGGTAGGGCGCTGGCCCCATATACTGAAGGTGGCAGGTTCAAACCTGACCCTGACCAAACTGCAACAACAACAACAACAACAACAACAACAACAACAACAACAACAACAACAAAATAGCCTGTAGTCCCAGCTACCTGAGAAGCTAAGGCAAGAAAAACCCCTTCCTCAAGAGAATGGAAAGAGAGGAAGTTAACAACTTAATGGGACATCTCAAGGAACTGGAAAAGGAAGAACATTCCAATACCAAACCCAGCAGAAGAAAAGAAATAACCAAAATTAGAGCAGAATTAAATGAAAATTGAAAACAAAAGGATTATTCAGCAGATCAATAAATCAAAAAGTTGGCTTTTTGAAAAGGTCAATAAAATAGATAAACTTTTGGCTAGTCTAATCAGGAAAAAAAGAGTAAATTCTCTAATTTCATCAATCACAAATGGTAAAGACGAAATAACAACAGACCCGTCAGAAATTCAAAAAAATCCTTAATGAATATTACAAGAAACTTTATTCTCCAAAATATGAAAATTTGAAGGAAATTGACCAATACTTGGAAGCACACCACCTCCCAAGACTCAGCCAGAATGAAATGGAAATGTTGAACAGGCCCATATCAAGTTCTGAAATAGCATCAACTATACAAAATATCCCTAAAAAGAAAAGCCTGGGACCAGATGCCTTCACGTCAGAATTCTACCAAACCTTTAAAAAGGAACTAGTACCTATATTACTCAACTTTCCCAAAATATAGAAAAAGAAGGAATACTACTCAACACATTCTATGAAGCAAACATCACCTTGATCCCCAAACCAGAAAAAGACCTAACAAGAAAAGAAAATTATAGACCAATATCTCTAATTAACATTGATGCAAAAATATTCAACAGTATCCTAACATACAGAATCCAGCAACACATCAAACAAATCAATAGTGATCAAAACAGCATGGTACTGGCACAAAAACAGAGAGGTAGATATATGGATGAATATTTTATGAGGAGGACTCCCAGGCAATTGAAGCAGCATCAAAAATACAATACTAGAACCTGATAAAACTAATAAGCTTCTGCACATCCAAGAATACAGAAAGTAAAGCAAGCAGACAGCCCTCAGAATGGAAGAAGATACTTGCAAGTTATGTCTCCAACAAAGGTTTAATACCCAGAATCCACAGAGAACTCAAATGTATTAGCAAGAAAAGAACAAGTGATCCCATCTCAGGGTGGGCAAGGGACTTGAAGAGAAACTTCTCTGAAGAAGACAGGCACACAGCCTAGAGACATATGAAAAAATGCTCATCATTCTTAACCATCAGAGACATGCAAATAAAAACTACTTTGAGATATCATCTAACTCCAATAAGATTAGCCCACATCAGAAAATCCCCAAACCAGAGACGTTGGCGCGCATGTGGAGAAAATGAAAAACATCTACACTGCTGATGGGGATGCAAACTTATACGTTCTTTTTGGAAAGATGTTTGAAGAACACTTAAGGACCTAAAAATAGACCTGCCATTCGATCCTACAATTCCTCTACTAGGTATATATCCAGAAGATGAAAAATCATATTATAACAAAGACATTTGCACCAGAATGTTTATTGCAGCCTAATTCATAATTGCTAAGTCATGGAAGAAGCCCAAGTGCCCATCAACCCACGAATGGATTAATAAATTGTGGTACCATGTACACCATGGAATGTTATGCAGTCTTAAAGAAAGATGGAGACTTTACCTCTTTCATGTTTACATGGATAGAGCTGGAACATTGTCTTCTTAGCAAAGTATCTCAAGAATGGAAGAAAAAGTATCCAATGTACTCAACCCTACTATGAAACCAATTTATAGCTTTCATATGAAGGCTATAGCCCAATTAGAGCACAAGAATATGGGGAAAGGGGCAAGGGAGGGGAAGGTAGGGGGGAGGATGGGTGAAGGGCGGGTAATTGGTGGGACCACACCTATGGTGCATCTTACAAGGGTACTTGTGGAATTTACTAAATGTGGAATATAAATGTCTTAACACAATAACTAAGAAAATGCCATGAAGGCTACGTTAACTAGTTTGATGAAAATATTTCAAATTGTATATAAAAGCAGCACATTGTACCCCATGATTGCATTAATGTAGATAGCTATGATTTAATAAAAATAAAATAAAATAAAAAAGTATAAAGGGTTTTTGAAAATAAAAGAGCTCAGAAAATTTCATACTAAAGTGTGACTCCTTGAATATAAAGAGTATTTTTAAATAAAGGTCCTTAGAGATCAACAGGTTTTGGAAGAGGCTTTCCCTCTGTTTTCATACAAAAAATGAACCCATCAAAATGAACACTCTTCCCTCCCATCTCAAAATATTGCAAGAAAGAAATATTGCAACCAAACCTGGCCCAAATAATTTTAAATGCAATACCTGTCTCTCAGGTTATTTCAATTTCCAAGGAGAATTATGTACAAGTTGATCTGTTTCCCCCTATCCATTCATTCCCCCAAGTATCTGCTTATCCTCCCTAGTAATCATTTATTGTTCCTAAACAAGATTATCCATACATATATTCTTTATCTCCCTCTTCTCTCTAAAATGATAGTATATAAACTTCTGGACCCCACTGCGATATTGGGTAATTACTCTGTGATCTTCTCTGTGCACACAGTGGTAAATACATCTTTTTCTTTTAATAATCTGCCTTATTATGAGATGACGTTTGAAATTTTCAGTTGAAGGGATGTTTCCCCAGGGGATAGAGGTTGTTGGCCAGTGATTAATGGTACCATGGACTCCAGGACTGCATTATGGAGAAGGGTGAAGTCAAGAAAAGCTCTGTGAACATACCTGGGGTGCATCCTTCTGTAGACAGCCTCTTCACAGAGAAACTATTTTTTTAGAGACAATCCCCAATTCTAGTTTCCTGATTCCACTTCTAGGCAGCTTCCCTGCATTGTGCCATCTGCCTTTAGGAAGAGAGAAAGTCTAGCTGAAAATGATGTAATTATCCCTCTCCTCTAAGTAAGTTTTTTAATTTTGCCTCTTTGTCTTGATTTGGACTTTCATGCTGAATAATTTATTTTCCCATGCCCTTTCTAATTAATTTGCTAGGCTAAATCAGTGCCAAATAAATAATGAGTTTTCAAATTAGTTGACATCATAATGGAACAGAGATTTAATTAATTTACTATCAGGGGTCTCTACAGACAATTATATGTTTATAGCACAAAATGATGGTATTTATTAATGTGGAAAGTTTTTTTACTTTAACAGGTTGTATTAATAACCAGATTTTACTATGGAAACCTTCTCATTTTCATCTATGTAAACTGCCAGTCTTAGGTCAGGCAAAGACCATATTGATATTCAGTATGTTTATTTCATATGAAGTGTTCTGATTTTACTTTATTTAGTATTAAAAATGATTTTTAACAGTTAACTACAATTGTTTAACTATTTATGATAATTTTGATAATATTTTACCTGCATATTAGACCTACATAAAACCTATACAAAAATCCCTGATATCTGCCTTTCACTGGATGGCCTGATCAAAAATCCCTTGAATGCAGCTGGCTTTGGTGTATGCTCTATGCCAATCTCTTCCACTGTTTCCCTACAAGGAGCCTTATGTGTTAGTCACTTCTATAGAACCCTGGGTGGTAGATACTATACAATAACTGAAAAATTCTAATTGGTAAACATATGACTTGGCAAATAATATCCATCTAAAAATCCAGATTTCTTCCTGCACAAATTATGGACATTATAAATATAATTATATTACCTATTACATTCACATGATTATTTAGAAAATAAAGTAGATTATAGTTATGAAAACTATGAGGTTTCATAGAAAGAATTTAAAACATGAGTTTCATGTTAATTTCCTTTTAAAAATTCTTAATCTTCTTGAATTTTCTATACAATAAGCATCTCATGTTACCAGCATTTATATTTAATCAATCTTAAAAATAATTATATATAAAGTACCTGTATGAGTAGTCAAATATCTGTAAAGAATGTAGGTCTCTATGAAGGTTTTCAGACAGATTGTGTGATGGTCCATTATTTCGCTTCTAAGAAGCACTGTTTACAGCATCCTTTCTGAGTTGCCCATGCAAGTTTCAACTTGCTTGGCTTGTCTGCATTGCTGGGAGGGCTTTATTTGTTTCTGACTATGCAGATTTTACATTTCTTGACTTTCATGTATCTCAAAACTTTCTTAATGACCCATGTACTTATAACAAAGTATAAAGTATCTAAACTATGTATTGGTAGAAATGAAAATAACAGTTTCTCTTATTTTTGTTATCATCAAAAATCATCTATGCAATTAACATACCTCCTGATTTGAAAAAAATCATATTACACTGATACTGTCCTAGAAAATCCATGTCTAAGGGGGTTTGAAGAGTCTAGAAATAAAAAAAAAAAGAAAAAATAACCACCAGAAAACTAAGATGACTTCCACATCTACCTACTCCATGATTCAAAACACTTACCTTTTCATATCTACCCCAAATTTAAGGTTCTTTTACCACTGTTAGGAAAATAAAGTAAAAAATATTAAGATTTCTGAAAAATTTTAATCTTCTAAGAAATAGATTTTATTTTTAAAAGAAATGTTTTTCACTGAAGTGGCTTTTCTAAATATTAGAATACATAGAAGAGGGGCAGAGCCTGTGGCTCAAGGAGTAGGGTGCCAGCCCCATGTAGTGGAGTTGGTGAGGTGGTGGGTTCAAACCCGACCCCAGCCAAAAACTGCAAAAACAAAAAAAAAAAGAATACTTAGAAGGGGAAAGACATTGGACCATAAAAGAAAAAAATTCATCCTATGTACTAGAAGTTAGTCATTTTGGGGATGTGGGAGGAAACTGAAGTTCCCTGAGAAAACCAGGCAGACGTGGGGAGAATGTACAGGGTCGGAGTCGGTGGTTCTTATCTCATTAATGTTGTGACAAAACAACGTCCAATGAAATAGTATTATTTGAGGGCCTGCTGTTATTTCTGATCGAGCTTCTGTAAATATAGGGGTTTGTGTAATAAAGAGGGAAGAAGAAGAGCGAAGGTGAACACTGTAAATAATTAAAGGTAATGCTCTGCCATGCGATGAAACAGTGTTCCCTACGATTGCTAGGTAAGAGTTCAACATATTCATAAACAAGCTATGATTTTTTTTATTCATTTTGAAGAATGCCTTAATTTAGGATGAGAATATGCAACTCTGTATAAATTATTTGGTGTTTCTCTGTAAATAAAGCAGTACTGAGCAGGGACACCACGATGTGAAATCCATCTCATAGCATCCTTGTGCTTGAGAGAGGGGGAGAGACAGAATTCCATGGGCCGCCACGGTAGGAGGATTAGTTAAGGCTGTAAAGCTGAAATTGCACCAAGTAACACATTTTTGTCAGGAAATACGTTGTGCCTCTAGGTAGGTAAACACCACAAGAAAATTCTTAAAGGGAAAGATTAGCTGCTGCCACAGAAAATATGCCCTACATGACCTACAGTTTATTCTTGAGGCTCTCCTCTCTTCTCTCTGTCTTTCCCTCTTTCAATAGATAGGCTAATAGGTAGGTAGATAGATAAAAGGATATATTCCATCACAGAATATCCTGTATGCATGTATGTATGTACATATGTATATAACACCTCTTATTGATTTAATCCTTATTGAATAGAAAACTGTTGTGGTGGATGTGATTTTCATTTTACAAATGAAGAAACTAGATCCAGAGAGGTTACTGAACAGGAAGAAGGTCACTCTGCTAAGTTGCAGAGCTAAGGTTCAAACAAGAAGGTTGAGGCCTCCATTTTTCTGATGCTGTACCCTGGCCACCTGAGACTCTGGGTCTGTCTGTTGACTTGTCTCATTATCAGGCCTTATTTTAACACTTGTAGGCTTTAGAGAACATGTATAAATGGAGGTCTGCGTATCATAAATCTCAGTGTTAAAAAGTTATGAATAAAGTGAACAAACTGTTAAAATATATGTTATTCTTGTTTCCTGAGAAATCTACATAAGGTCAGTTTTGAATTGAAAACTCTTGGGCTCCATGGATTTCCACACTAAGACGTGACCCACATTTCTGACCTCTTCTCTCCCCCATCCCTGCTCTGTCTTGCACCCTGAGGAGTCTTTTGCATAACCGTGTAGACAGTGCAGCCCACATAGCCACATGCTATTCAACCCTTCCCTGCGTCCTCTGGGCCTCTCTTTGGCGTCGAGGTCCACGCATGGTAATTACAGTACCACAGTCTGTCTCATAAGGAAGGTCACGCAGACACTAAAGGTGGGTTTGGGACAGTCTGCATGGAATTTTCTGGTCTCAGGCACCTGAAGCCTGACCTGGCAGAAGGGAACCTGGGTGTGCCCTCTGTATGGACTTGGTCTGGAGGACTCCTCATTCCATGAGGTGTGGGCACAGCCAGAGAAGGTCCGAGAAGGGGAAGAGGTTTTTGTTGCCTGGGCATGAGGTTGGTACCGCTTACACACTTTCTAGTAGGAAGGAGGGAAATGGCTGTTGCACTTGTGAAACTACCAATAATTACCTCCTCACATCATCTCCCTCTGTGTTCACATCAGATAGCAGTTGAGGGACCTTCTGACACTCTCTCTAACCCTTTCCCTTCTCTCCTATATACACAGTAAGTTAAATTTGGGATAAAGAAAAAGAGCAGTTCTAAAAACTAGTACCGTTTCGACCCTCTAGATGTATTCTAAAAATTTTAAGACAATTTTGGGCTATGTTGGCTACATGGCATATCTGAAATCCTCTCAGCAGATGCTTAAAATAAGCCAGGAAAAAAAAGAACAAAATCCTTTCCTTTGTAAGCCCACTTGTCAACATACTCCCTAATAGCGTAGCCAAAAATTCATGCAGAGAGATGCTACTTACCAAATTACTTCATGCCCTTCCCCTTACACCCCTCTCGAGAAATATCTCAGGCTCTAAGAAGCTTCAAAGTTAAAGAATTAAGACTCTAAGACATCCCTGCCTGAAAACTCATTATCTCATGCCTTTTACCAATGTAACTTAGAAAATGTTTTGTTCTTCATATTGACATAAATTGGATGAGAAAAAAAAAACCTAAATTGCTTCTTGATATTTTTCATGTTGGAAACATGCAAAATGTAGGCTCTGCTAGGAGATATGCGTGGAACACAGAGATTCTTACTATTCATTGGCAGTCTAAAAAGATTCTGAGTATAAAATGCATAATTTGGAAAACTGGTCAGAGTCTCATCTTTAGTTTCCATGGAAATTAGTATATTTACCTAAGGAGTGATACAGGATGAAATTTCTGAATAAATTTCATCTAATGCAATCACTTTGCTTTTAGGAACATAATATAGATGTTGAAGCTATAGACTAAAATCTGTAGTTGGAAAAATTGTCATAAAATCATCTTACTAAGAATTATTTTAATAAATTAATCTATTTTAAGTTTAGGGAAAGTCCTATGTTTAAATTACAGAGACTGTGGGTGAAAAATACTGATGTAAGATCCTTTCCTCTTGTTCGTAAACACAGTGGAAAAGTAAATGAAGTTTTATGAGCAGTCACTGAGGACTGTAATTAAAACAGAATGAAACCATTTAAACAAACACACGTTTAGGACTAAAAACATAAATGAAAATAAGACCCATCTTAATGAATTTAACTAATTCTCTAATATGGGCAGTAACTGTTGTTGGTGTTAAGTTTTTGCACAAAATTATAATGTTGGTAGCTGGATGAGAGCTTGGAGAATTCTATACTGATGGTTTCAGTGATCATGAAAGTCATCTACAGCAGTGCTCTTCAGACTTTAATGAGCAGTCACATCACTTGGGGATCTGCTAAAATGAAGACGCTGATTCAGGGTCTGGGGTGGGGCTTGAATGTCCACCTTTCTAACATGCTTCCCTATGATACCAATGCTCTTGGTCTATGTCTAGAACTTTGAGTAGCAAAATCCTAGAGACCTATGTAAAAATATAGATTCTGGAGTTCCATTCCCTAAGATTCCAACTTAGTGCAATAGACTTGAACATTTTCTCATTTTATAGATGAGGAAACTGAGATTAGTGACATCATGGGTTACACCATAGTCGTCAAGTCAATATTAGAGCCAAGCCCTCCTAATGCTAGTCCAAGACTGTTTCACCTACACACAATTCCTCCCATACGATGGGAACCTTCCACATCGTACAGTCAAGGTGTACCACCTGCGCGGTTGCACAGAGAATCGTGCTAAGCCGTGCAGGGTTTATGCCCTGTGGTTGCCATCTTGAAATTTGTAATAATTCTGTCTTTCAGTGTTTGTTTTGTAATTGAAAGCCAGTGGGGCAGTGGAGCATGGGCAGAGGGAGGGGTTGGCCTCAGAGCTCACATGCTCTCTTGCCATGTGTGGCTCTCAGCGACCTGCAGTCAGGCTTTACATGGCCTCACTTTCCTCACTTTTGTCCCAGACTGAGGCCAGCCCCCACCAGAAGCTACACCAGGTTGCGTGGTGAGTGAGGCTTGCATTCACCAGCACCCGTTACCCCCTGTGGGGCCCTGGGTGATGATACATGGAAGATCAGGGATAAGAGTATCCCATGGTGGCCCAGGGCAGGGCATGATGGCAACATCCAGAGAAATAGTGCAATTGTTATGCAGCTTGTCAGGGGCCTCTCAACTACCTATTAACATGTCTCTTCCTATAGAATGAAGTACTGTTGGCAGTGGATTTATGAGAAAGGGTGATTGAATTACCCTGCTCCTAGCTGGGGCTCTAAATTTTCATTTTACATTGGTCCTTTTTACAGCATAGTGTGGATCAATTCCTAACAAAACTTCAGCCAGAGAATATTCTGAAAACGTCTCCAAGGTTCTGATTTTCTTTAGCTCATGAACTACACTCCAGATAGCCATTCAATTATTGATTTAAATCATAGAAGTCTTTAAAAGTACTACTGTAAACAGTTTTTCCATGGAGATGTAGCTGCTGGTTCACATTCAGATTTTGCACTTGTTTGGGATGAAATAGAGAGTGAGCCATCTGGGCACAGCCAATGTTTGGTTTCATGAAGAAAAGTGAGCTTTAGTGCACTTTACCTCCAGGCATCGTCTAGAGTAGGAGCCCAGAGACAGCACTGTGGCTTGAGCAGCAGTCATGAGAAACGCAAGGGTATAACCTGTAGGCCGCTTAATAGGATACAGCCTCAGAAGCAAGGAATTTTTTTTTTTTTTTTAGCAAAAATGTATATGGTGTATACATTTCTGCTTAAAGAGAAATTCATCTTTAATTCATTTCTGAATGCACCCAGGCAATGTCCCGTCACCTCAGCACACGTAGAACAGGGAAATGCAGAATGAAGACAGCAGAAAACAGAGGAGTTGGCCAGAGCCCTAAGATAGGATTCGGGTAACAAAGAGAAGCTACTGGAGGAAATAGTGATTAGAATGTGGCATTTACAGAGCATATTTGGTGGTGGGCAGATCCTCCTTAAAAATATTATTAGTAAAGTGAATTTAGAGTAATTATAGATTATCAAGATTGAGACATTTCTAACTCTGTTAAGGGACCAGTTTAAATCTAGGGGGTATAACTACAACAACAACAACAAATGATAAGGGACGTGTCACAAAAACATGACCTTCTGGCACAGACTGGTGTGAGGCAAGAAGAGTGAGGCGCCCCCCAGAGGATCAACAGAACTTAAATCTCACAAGCAGAGAATTCGGGCCAAAGACAAAGACAACCATTTCCAAAGCTGCCCCACCCTGAATCCTCCTTGCCCACTTAGATGGGAATACTTTGCATTTCATATAAGAAGTACGTGTTTTAATTATGCTTATCAACTGTATAATAAACTCCATGTGACTCATATTCTGCACAGAGTGATAGTTTTAAAATTTCTGTGCTGAGTCTTGTTAAACACAAGTGAATAGAAGGATCACACTTAACTACTATATACAAAAATTTCGTGCCCAGAGAAATAAGCAGACACCTCCTGGAATGTTATCTTTCCCAGAGTTATTTCTGTGATATTGTGTTATAGGACAATTTCACCCAACTAATAGGTCCTTTAATTTATTTACTGAATTTTCCAAAGGGCACTACACGGTTGGTCTATGAGAGCCCAATTACAAAACTAAGTTATTAGAAATTCTGCCTCTATTCACCTGGTCTCTGCAGGCCCAACTGAAATGGGCAAAGCAACTTCTGAAAATAGCCAGTGGGGGAAAAGGGGCACTCTCAAGGATTCTCCTATTTCCCCTCAAAAAACCCCCTTACAAATAATTTCATGTTAGCAATTTTCACATCATATTTCACAGCTCAGAAAGGAACAAATTTCATCTACATAAAAGTAGAGCAGGTTCCAGAATTGTGGTCTTTAATAGAAATGAGATTAAAAATACATTAGTGGTCTCTTATTCTTGTTATGCTCACCCTCATAGCAAACCAAAACTACCAAGAAAAGGAATGAAATAAAATTCTGGGATGGGCTCTTCATGAGCTCCAAACTTGTTGGATATAATTTTAGTATTTTATCATATGTTTGTGATAAAAATGATGTACATTGTATTTAAGTAACTTTCTTAGCAAACTATTTTACATAGAATGTTTATTTGGAATGTGTGCACTTTGCTGTTGTCATTAACAGATTATGGTTTTTGTACTTTGTTGTTGTTGTTAACAGATTATGGTTAAGCATTAAAATTATGCTGGTTTCATGGGTAAAGTAAAGGAAGGGTCTTTCATTCTCTCTGGCCAAGAATAATTTAATATTATGAAATAATCTATTCTGTACTTGTGAACTCATTTCATTGTGTATTGGTGCTTTTAAAGGATACTTCTAAAAACATTGTTTTTCATAATTTTATATATTTATTAAATTTTTCTATTTCTTCTCAGGTCAACTTTAGTAAATAATTTTTTTTATATTTTCCAATTTGTTGTCATAATACTACATGTGATGTTTACTGTCTTTCTTACATCTGTAGTTTGTCTCCTTTTTCATTTCTAGTTTTGTATATTTCAATTTATTTTTTTCTTAGGCTTACAGTAAGTTTTCTATTTCATTGATCTTTTAAAATAGGTTCTTAGTTTATTGTTTCTACTGTGTTTTTGTTTTTCTTTTCTATTAATTTCACATTATCATTACCTATTCTCTCTTCCAGATTTCGTTTATTTTGTTATTGTACTTTTTATGAATTTCTTAAAATGAGTACTCATTTCTCTACATTCTTTATTCTTTTTCTTGTAAAGTTATACATTTCCTCTGAGCATAGTTTTTACTGTATTGAAATCTATTTTGTAATTCCTCTTTGATCAATAGATATTAAAGGATGCTAATCTTTTTGGTAATGTATTTATATCATACTTTTTATTTAATTTTATTATCATCAAAGAATATGACCTATAAAATCTCTACTTGGTACAAGTGCAATTTTGTTAAATGGATATACTGTATAGTGCTGAAGTCTGGGCTTTTAGTGTACTCAACACCTGAATAGCGTACATGATACCTGATACATAATTTTTCATTCCTCAGCCTCTTTTCACCCTCACACCTTTTGGAGTCTCCCGTGACTATCAATCCACTTGTATGCTCATGAGTACCCTCTGTTTAGTTAATATTTTTTAAGTGAGAATATATGGTATTCGACTTTCTGTTTCTAAGTTATATCACTTTGGACAACAGCTTCCATTTTAATCCATGTTACTGCAAGAGACATGATTTTATACATTGTATAGCTGAGTAGTGTTCTATGGTGTGTGAATATATATGCACACCACATTTTATTTATCTAATAAAATACTTTTAAAGCTTACTTTTCAACCAGATACATGATATTCTTGTTAAGTGAATAAAAGAAAGATGATACATTTGTGCATGTGTTTATGCATATGTGTACATATATATTTGGATTTACACATAGACCTACTATAGTTTATCTACTGAAGTTTAGTTTCTTACTTTCCTTTCTCAATGTTGACCTTTAATCCTCAAATAATTTAATTAAATTTATGCTAGATTTCGATTTTTATTGATTTATTTTACATTTCTAATATGTACATGTAACTGTTTTTCTACTAGATATTATATATGTTGGGTTACACTTATAGCAACATGAATTGGGCCTATTATAAGTTAAAAATATTCCTTTTTATATTGCTTACTGCTTTTAAGCTTATATCAAAGCTTTTCTGATGAAATATTGACATTCTTGCCTTTCCTAATGTTTGCATTGTGCCTGGCATCTCTTGGCTTCCCCTTTTATTTTTAAATATTCTTTATCACTTGGTCTGAAGCAAATTTCTTATGAATAGCATATTCCTCAATTTTGTCTTTTAACTTAATGCGATAGCTTTTGTCTTTTTATAGAAGAATTCAGTCAGAGAATTCAGTTTTCAAAATGAGCCAGACCACAGAAAGGAGACAGCCTCTGCATATTTAAGTAGATTGTGTCCCAAAGACACAAAGATTGTTGAGGCAGGAGAACTAACTAGCTTTTTAGAAAGGTGTTTCTATAGGGAATTCTCAACAAATTCCAATTAAATATTCCACAGATTAAGAGAGTCACCAATTTTCCCTTCTAACATTTTTCATCACAGGGTGTTCTATGGGGAAGAAGCAAAAACCTAATCAGTACAGGAAGCTGAGACAAGAATCTGAAGAAAAAGGAAAGTGAGCAACAAAATACTGTAAGTCACCACTGAGTCAGTTAAGGAGCAGGAGATGCAGCAGGATGTTTCAAACAGAATGATCGGAGATGGAGTGCGGATAGCCAGGGTGAGTTCTTGCACAGTTAACGTGTCCCCGAGTGTGAACTGAATAACACGAAGGAAAGTGTCCTCCTATCACTTCCTAATGGGTGAACAAAGCATTGTAGGCTGCAAACATAATGAGCAGTCTCAAGAGCCGCAGATTTTGAGAGACTTGGAGCTTAAGCTATTGTTTAAGGGGGATTCTTAAAGAGAAAGAATACAAAATTAGATACAGACCTGAATCTTTATTGAGATGAGAAAAAGAATCATAACAAATAACTGGGTCTTTAGAGATTCAGGACTTTCTTCTCAGACATGTTACCAGAAATGCTTGCATGAAAACACTCTCTGTTACAGCCGAGTGTTCCCCTCCACATAGAATAGGTGACAATGCTTATCTCTGGCAGGGGCCATTTATGTGAAAGGCCACGAAGCTTAAGATAATTAGCTTCTAGGTAAATCTGCCTCTGGCAAAATATTAGAGCTTCTACAGGAGTAAGGGTAAAGGATACATGTGCTCAACGTAGATTAACCCAGGAAGCCAGGCCTAGAAAAATAGAAGGCAATCCTAAAATAAAGGGCTTCTGCCAGGATGCAGGAAAAAAATGAGTACACTCAGAGGTACTCATCAAAAAGCCAAGGGATTTTAGAAGTCAGGTATCAATGCATGATTTCTGAATCTTCACAGTTGGATAAGTTACACATCATTGATTATCAGAGAAACATAGTGAAAGAAGCTTAACTCTTGGGACAAATACACTGGGAAGCCAGATTTCGGGACCTCTGAAAGTTGGACATTTGGCAGTATCATTTGCTTTCTCTCAAAATATGGGACCTGATTCTATAAAGAGGGAGGAGCTAAATGAAAGGACAACCTGGTGGACTTACACAAGAGCAACCCTACACTTAGGCAGCTGTATCTTTTGTCATCAACTAATTATAAATTAGTTATGAAAGTTCTGAAGGAATTAGAGTGTAATACAAGGATTGCTGACCCCAGAAATATGGAGTAATTCACTTCTTTCCAGTCAGGGATGCTGGTAGAAAGAGCATGATCCATTTGTGTAATCAGATCAAGTTCTCTGAAGGCCAGTATCACACTGTAAGAGAATGTGAAGTCATTTTAAGGAAGGTGATTAATGGAAAGTTCATGTTCCATGAAAAATGAGGAAGATAAAAACTTTTGTTGGAATTACTGTGATTTAGGGTCATGGACACCCACTCAAAATCTTCTGAGAAGTTTCTGTGCAAGTCTCTTGCCCACTAATAAATAAGGTTGTTTGCTCTTTTCTTGTTGATTAATATGAGTTCTCTACACAGCCTGGTTATAGCCCTTTGTCAGATTCTTAATATGCAAGTATCTTTTCCTATTCTGAAGGCTGTCTGTTTGTTTTAGTTGTTGTACCCTTAGCGGTACAGAAACTTGTTAGCTTGGTCCTATCCCATTTAGTTATTTTTGGTGTTGCTGCAGTTGCCAGGGGGGTCGTTTTTCCCAGGAATATTTTGTAAAGTTTTCCCTAAACTTTCTTCTAGAATTTTTTTGTGTCTTAAAATTAAATCTCTTACCCAGTGACAGTCAGTTTTTTTCAGTGGTGAGAGTTGTGGGTTCAGTTTCTGTCTTCTACATGTGGCTAACCGGTTCTCCCATCACCATTTTTTAAATAGGAATTCTTTTCCTCAGTGCATGTTTTTGTTTGGTTTATCAAAAATCAGATGATGATACATGGCTGGGTTCATCTGTAGATTCTCTATTCTATTCATAGATCTATGTGTCTATTTTTGTGCCAGTACCATGTTGTTTTGATCACTATAGACTTGTAGCAAAACCTGAAGTCTGGTTATGTAATGCCTTCAAATTGGTTTTTATTTTTAAGAATTATATTTTCTGATAGAAAAATGGGAGTGAGAGAAAGATGGCAGCCGAGTAGCAGCTTCTGGGCAGCCAGGCACAGTGAGAATGGGGAGAGAGGACACCAGGCATCTCTGGCTGGTGGGTTTCGCCCAGAGGCTTCCCTTCGGTGATACAGGAGGTCAGTGAGAGACTTCTGGACCCCACTTGGAGGACAGAGGCGGTGGAAGGCTGGCAAGTGGTGGGTGCGTTTGTTCGGTCGGAGGCTGCCTGCAGCTGTATCTATAGCAGTGGCGAGATTGCAGGCAGGAAAAGCCTTACCTGGGGCTGTTTTGAGTTTTTTTGGACTTGGACACTCAACTGAACTGACTTGGGAGATCTTGGGCCAGTGTGAGGATGACTTTGCGTGTTGTCTGGGGCCCCAGACTGAGCCGCTGAGCCAGAAAGGAGCTAATAACGTTCAGCTGTGGGCTGCCCCTTCATGTTATAGTGCCGGGATCTGCTGGGAGACCTGGGGCGAGTAATCTATTGACTGAGCTGCCCAAAGCAGGGATTGTGCCACTGGGGAAGTGCGGGATCCAAGCGTTTGGCAGATTGACAGCCATGGCCCTCAGGGACATTGGGGAAGACTGGATTTGGCACACTGGATAAGCAGGCAGCCACGCCAGGAGAGATCCCAGGGATAAGTGCTGTCCCTGGAAAGCCTCTGTTTGGCCAAGGTTTATGGCTTAGAGTGTCTTTTGAGTAGGCTAAGGAGTTCTTTGGGGTCCCAAACCTGCAGGGTCTGAGTAATCAGCAGAGGCCTCCAGCTCCCACCTTGTACAGCTGTATCACATTGTGATTAACATCTCATACATCAGAAGATCACTTGTTGCCGGGTCAAAACTTAGCAAGATATATATACTGCTTGGTTTGTTGGTTGTGGGGTTTTTGTTTTTTTGTTTTTTAATTTTAACATTTTTCCTTGACTTTTTTTCTCTTTTCTTCACCATTCTAGTTTAAATACAATCTTCCATTTTTGCCTTCTTCAATGAATAGAATTTCATTTTTGCTAGTGTTTTTGTCCCTATTAATTTTCCCCTCTAATTTTATCTCACAAGGGTTTTTGTTTGTTTCTTTTGGTTTGATTTACAGTATTTTTGTCTTTCCTCTCTACCTGGTGGAGGTGGGGTACTGTGTCTGAGCTGGCTAGCTAAGAGTTGTTGACCTCTAGGAAATCACCCAACCCAGCATCCCCGAAGGTAGGGGGTCTCTACACACCTATATTTCTCCTGTTTCTCTCTTTCAGTGTCTCTCTTTTTTTTGTCAATATTTCCTTTTACTCAAACCCTCTTCTCTCTCTCTGTCTCTTTTTTTCCCCCTTTCTCTCTTCTTTAAATCCTTTTTCCCTTCTTGTTCTTTAATCTTTTCATCCTTCTAGTCTTGCAACAGAAGGACACATTAAAACCTTTGTCCAGTGCCGCAGTAACTTAAAGAGCAAAAAAGAAATGAAAGGAAAATTAGGGTAAGGAAACAGATACAAGAAAGCACTCATGAGGAAGAATCAGCAGAAAAATTCTGTCAACATGAAATCCCAGGCCAGAGTAACCCCTTCTAGGGATCGTGAGATAGCTACCGCAGAAGATTCCTCCTACAAAGAAAAGTTAGAAATGACAGAAGGGAAATTTAAAGTTCAGATAATGAAAACAATAAAGGAAATTGCTGAGAAAGTGGAAAAAAATCAAAAAGCAATGAAAGAAATTGCTGAGAAAGTGGATAATAATCAAAAGGAAATTCAAAAACAGAATCAAATAAGAGATGAATGATACGAAGAATATAAAAAGGATATAGCAGAGCTGAAGGAGCTAAAACAGTCAATTAGGGAACTTAAGGATGCAATAGAAAGTATTAACAACCAAATAGACCATGCAGAAGAATGAATCTCCGAGGAAGAGGATAAGGCTCTTGAGATAACACAAATAGTTAAAGAGGCTGAAAAGAAGAGGGAGAAAGCAGAACGTTCACTGACAGAATTATGGGACTTTATGAAGTGTTCAAACATATGAGTTATAGGTATCCCTGAAGGAGAAGAAGAATGCCCCAGAGGAATGCAAGTCATTCTAGAGAATATTGTAAATGAAAATTTCCCAAATATCATCAAAGATTCTGACATACTTGTCTCAGAGGGAAATCGGTCCCCTGGTAGCCTGAACACAAATAGAACTTCTCCAAGGCACATTGTGATGACTTTATCTAAAGTTAAGAAAAAAGAAAAGATCTTGCAAGCTGCCAGGAGTAAGCACCAACTGACCTACAGAGGCAAACCTATCAGAGTGACCACAGACTTCTCTAATGAAACTTTTCAAGCCAGAAGACAATGGTCATCTATCTTTAACCTACTTAAACAGAACAATTTCCAGCCCCAAATCTATACCCCACCAAGTTAAGCTTTAAAATTGATGGAGAAATCAAATCTTTTATTGATATGCAAACATTGAGGAAATTTGTCACAACAAGACCAGTTTTACAGGAAATATTTCAACCTATCCTACATACGGACCATCACAATGGACCTTCAGCAAAGTAAACACCCAGAAAATTGTAGGACAGAACCTAGTTTCCCCAATGATGCAAAAGACAAAACTAACCAACGGACATTCACAAAATTAGATGAATAGAATGTTATCACATTTATCAATTATCTCAATAAATGTCAATGGCTCGAATTCCCCACTGAATAGATTGTCTGATTGGATTAAAAAACACAAGCCATCTATATGCTGTCTGCAGGAAACTCACATCACATCAAAAGACAAATTAAAACTCAGAGTTAAGGGTTAGACGTCAATTTTTCAGGCAAATGGAACTCAGAAAAAAAAGAGGAGTTGCAATCTTATTCTCAGATACATGTGGATTTAAAGCAACTAAAGTAAAAAAGATAATGATGGCCACTTTATATTAGTTAAGGGAGAAATACAACAAGAAGACATTTCAATTTTAAATATTTATGCACCCAATTTAAATGCTCCCAGATTCATGAAACAGACCTTGCTTAGTTTGAGCATCCGATATCCCATAACACCATAATAACAGGGGACTTTAATACCCCTCTCTCAGAGCTGGACAGATCCTCTGAACAGAAATTAAACAAAGATATTAAAGGTTTAAATGAGACTTTTAGAACAACTGTGCTTGATAGATGTATATAGAACGCTCCATCCCGAAGATATAGAATATACATTCTTCTCATTATCCCATGGAACATTCTCCAAAGTTGACCATATCCTAGGACCCAAAACAAACCTCAGCAGGATCAAAAGAATTGAAATTCTGCCTTGTATCTTTTCAGACAACAAGGCACTAAAAGTGGAACTCAACTCCAACAAAAATGCTCAACCTCACACAAAGGCATGGAAGTTAAACAACCTTATGCTGAATGACACTTGGGTGCAGCAAGAAATAAAAAAAGGAAGTCATTAACTTCCTTGAGTACAACAACTATGAAGACACAAATTACCAAAACTTATGGGATACAGCAAAAGCAGCCCTGAGGGGAAAATTTATTGCTTTAGAAGCCTACATTCAAAAAACAGGAAGAGAGTGTATCCACAAACTCACAAGCCATCTGACGGAATTGGAAAAAGAAGAACAATCTAAGCCTTAACTCAGCAGAAGAAAAGAAATGGCCAAAATTAAATCAGAGATTTATGAAATTGAAAACAAAATAATCATTCAGAAAATTAATGAAACAAGGAGTTGGGTTTTTGAAAAAATAAATAAGGTAGATAAGTCTTTGGCCAGACTAACTAGAAATAAAAAGGTAAAATCTCTAGTAACTTCAATTAGAAATGATAAAGGGGAAATAACAACTGATGCCACAGTAATACAAGAGATTATCTTTGAATACTACCAGAAACTTTATGCCCAGAAATTTGACAATGTCAAGGAAATGTATCAATATTTGGAATCACACCCTCTCCCTAGACTTAGCCCAGATGAAATAGATGTCCTGAATAGACCAATTTCAAGCACTGAGATCAAAGAAACAATAAAAAACCTCCCAACCAAAAAAAGCCCTGGTCCAGATGGCCTCACGCCAGAATTTTATCAAACTTTTGAAGAAGAGCTTATTCCTATACTAAAGAAATTATTCCAAAAAGTTGAGGAGGAAGGAATCTTCTGCAATACGTTCTATGAAGCAAATATCACCCTAATACCAAAATCAGGTAAGGACCCAACTAAAAAGGAGAACTTTAGACCAATTTCATTAATGAATATTGATGCAAAAATTCTCAACAAAATCTTGGCCAATAGATTACAGTTTACCATCAAAAAAGTTATACATCATGATCAAGTAGGTTTCATCCCAGGGATGCAGGTTGGTTTAATATTTGAAAGTCCATCAACGTTATTCACTGTATCAACAGAAGTAAAACCAAGGACTATATGATCCTCAGAAAAAGCATTTGATAAAATCCAGCATCCCTTTCTAATTAGAACACTGAGGAGCATAGGTATAGGTGGCACATTTCTTAAACTGATAGAGGCTATCTATGACAAACCCACAGCTAATATTTTACTGAATGAAGTAAAACTAAAAACTTTTCCTCTTAGAACTGGAACCAGACAAGGTTGTCCTCTGTCACCATTGCTATTCAACATAGTGCTGGAAGTTCTAGCCAATACAATTAGACAAGACAAGAAAATAAAGGGCATCCAGATGGGTACAGAGGAGGTCAAACTCTCCATTTTTGCTGATGATATGATCTTATACTTAGAGAACCCCAAAGACTCAACTTCTAGACTCTTGGAAGTTATCAAAAAATACAGTAATGTCTCAGGATATAAAATCAATGTCCATAAGTCAGTTGCCTTTGTATGTGCCAACAATCAAGATGAGAGGTTAATCATGGACACAACTGCTTTCACCACAACCCCAAAGAAAATGAAATTCTTAGGAATATACCTAATAAAAGAGGTAAAATACCTCTATAAAGAAAATTATGAAACCTTAAGAAAGGAAATAGTGGAGGACTTTAATAAATGGAAGAACATGCTTATGGCTGGGAAGAATCAACATTGTTAAAATGTCTATACTTCTCAGAGCAATTTACCAATTCAAAGTCATCCCTATTAAAATACCAACATCCTACTTTTAAGACCTGGAAAAAATGATTCTGCGTTTTGTATGGAACCAGAAAAAACCCCGTATAGCTAAGGCAGTTCTTAGTAATAAAAACAAAGCCGGGGGTATCACCATTAGAAGGCTATAGTGGTCAAGACAGCATGGTACTGGCACAAAAATAGAGACATAGATACTTGGAATCATACAGAAAACCTGGAAATGAAACCAACAACTTACAGCTATCTAATCTTCAATAAACCAAACAAGAGTGTTCACTGGGGGAAAGACTCCCTGTTCAATAAATCGTGCTA
>CAUYRH010076591.1:0-18463 GCA_963574655.1 Perodicticus potto | reverse complement strand
TTTTTTTTTTTTTTTGAGACAGAGCCTCAAGCTATCACCCTGGATAGAGTGTTGTGGCATCACAGCTCACAGCAACCTCCAATTTCTGGGCTCAAGCGAGTCCCTTGCCTCCGCCTCCCAAGTAGCTGGGACTACAGGCGCCCGCCACAACGCCTGGCCATTTTTTGGTTGCAGCCATCATTGTTGTTTGGCGGGCCTGGGCTGGATTCGAACCCGCCAGCTTAGGTGTACATGGCAGGCGCCTTAGCCCGCTGAGCCACAGGCGCCGAGCCGATTTCCCTAACTTTCATTCTGATCTTTTTTGCAGGAAATAGTTTAGCAGAAAAGGAGGGAATAAATTTTTTTTCTTTTTTCTTTTTTTTTTTTTTTTTTAGTAGGATTCCAATAGGATTCTTTCCTCCACTGCCCTTTGCCTCTAACCACCCCTAATGATGTATCAGTGTATACCAAAATGGTCAGTGGTGACTTTGCTCTGGTCACTCTGCCGTTGGACAGAATTTGATGACTGCTCCTTCATGAGCTATGGCCTCCTGTTCTCTTGCCTCCTGCCACCTCCAAAATAAGCCTGGGTGTCAGGAGGGTGACTGGGGTGATGGTAGCCTGGATGCACAGTTGAGGTAAAAGGCAATGAGGTCCCTTGTTGCACTCCCCAAAGGGGAAGAGGATTGTGCAACTAGTAAGAATCAACATGTCCTTGTCCCTCCCTGGGTGAAAGAGGCTTGAAAATTATTTTGATGCAAGGCTGCCACTGCAAAACTTTTGTATTAGTTAGAGAAAGATGTCTTTCTGGGCAGTTGCAGCCCCCTTCAGGGTTTGGGGCTTGGCAAGGGGAGCTTGGGCAGGATTTTTGTCCCTGCTTGCACAGGCAACTTGCAACTGTGCACAGTGGCTCTGATCTGAAGTGCCCCTTAAGGGATGCTGGTATTGCTCCTGGACCTGGCGGCTATGGACAGGACTCTCGGGCAAGGTTTGCCCTTGGCAAAGCGCAATTCCTTTTTTCCTATTCCTTTTCTCTCTGCTCCTCTCTCTTCTTTACCCTGGTTTACCTTCAAACCAGACCTCCAGAGACAGCACACTATCCAGGTATTGTTCTTAGACCTCAAATCTTTCCCCCTCGTCCTTCATTAAACATTACTCACCCTTTTCCATTTCTCAAGACTACCATGGGGCAGACATTAGTCTGGCTAATAAATTGATGCTAAGCTGCTAGTGATTGATAATATGTTATTAATACATTACTCCTCCAGATGGAAGCTGGTGAATATTTATAGATTGGGCCACAGCATTTACATTTCAAGAGACACCTTCAACCCCTTAAACCAAAAGGAGATGGACATTGTGAATTTCATGTTCTACAGCATGGCCAATAGAATGATATTTTAGGCCTGAGTTTTCTTGCATTTTTCAGGCACACTATTTAGGTAGGTCCTCTCTTTATGGCAAAAGTAAATTCAGTTGACAACTGAAAATGACATTCTTAAGTGCTGGCAGTATAGGCCTGGTGGTTCATACCAGGAATTCCAGCACTTCCAGAGGCTGTAGGAGGATGGTTTGAGCCCAGGAGTTCGAGACTAGCCTGGGCAATGTAGTGAGACCCCGTCTCTATTTAAAATAAAGTCCTGGGAAAATTGAAGAGGCATATTTATAAACATTTCAAGATTTGGTTTTTAAATAAATATTAATGACGCTATCCTAACGTTTTGCAGGTTGCAGCTCTTATCTGCTTTCCTTGCTGAACACTTTCCCCTTCTTTACTGTGACTGGCCTGTGAATTTACTGTACTTCTCTGAATTCAGTATATTGTTAGATATAGTGAATTTATTAGCACCCTTGTCCAGGAACAACCGAATCATCCTGAGTAAATCAGTGTCTGTCATAGCGCGGTGCAGGACCTCACGTGACTCTCCTCTCCCTGTCCTTCTCCTCCTCACCCTTTAGACTTCAATGACCTTCTGGAAAAAAAACTATTTTGAGAAAATTTTTAAGCATGGAGAAGCTGCAAAGTAGTCCAGAAAGTTCCTGCATACCCTTCAGCCAGCTTCCCCTCACCTTAACATGGTGCGTGACAACAACGCAGTGACCAAACTAGGAACTTAACACTAGTGGGCTGGATTTTGTCCCTGCTTGCACCAGGCTGTCCTGGAACGACCCGCACGACTGTGCATCGTGCCTCTGGTCTGAAGTGCCCCAAATGAGCCAAATGCTTTATTTAAATGTCACCAGTTTTCCCACTTCAGTCTGCTCCATCATCCAGCCATGGGGCTCCCATCACCGTTAACTGTCCTGTCTCCTCAGTCTCCTCCGTTCCGTGATGATTCCTCGATCTTTTCCTTTCATGATCGACACTTTCGAAGAGCAGCGGTCAGTAATTCTGTAGAACGCCCTTTGATTTGAGGCTACTGGTTTCTCATGATTAGACTGAGGTTATGCATTTGTGGGAAGAATGCCTCAGAAAGGATACATTTTTCTCAGTCCAAACTGGGGATGGGGCACAGGATGTCACTATGTCGTATCACCGGTAACCTCAATCCTCAGTGATGTCTGCTGGGTTTCTCCAATGAAAAGCTATTATACCTTTGGTAATTGATAAATATCTTAGAGGAGATACTTTGAGACTGTGCAAATATGTTATTTCTCCTCAAACACTTTCCTGCTAATTTTAGAAACTGTTGGTGAATATTGTCTGTAACAATTATTACTATGTTTTTCTTTTTTTTTTTTGCAGGTTTTGGCCGGGGCTGGGTTTGAACCCACCACCTCCAGCATAGGGAGCCAGCGCCCTACTCACTGAGCCACAGGCACCGCCCTGTTTTTCAAATAGTAATTTTCTATTTCCCTTATTTCTACATGTATTAATTGGAATTTGTCTATAAGAGCTGTGCTTTCTCCTGCATTTATTCAGTTTTATATTGAATAGATCAAATGTATTGATATTCTCATAAATATTTTTATTTAAGGATTATAATCCAGTATTTGCTCACATGGTGCTAGTCTGGCTATTGGGAACTCTTTCATACCCTTCAGGATACCTTCATCATTTTTTTGAGCCCTTCCCTACTTTCTGGCACCATGAGATACTACAGACTCATATTTCCTCTTTTTTTTTTTTTTTAGAGGCAGAGTTTCATTTTGTCACCCTCGGTAGAGTACCGTGGCATCACAGCTCACAGCAACCTCCAACTCCTGGGCTTAGGCGATTCTCTTGCCTCAGCCTCCCGAGTAGTTGGGACTACAGGTACCTGCCACAACACCTGGCTATTTTTTTTTTTTTGAAATTGCAGTTTGGCTGGGGTCAGGTTTGAACCCAGGACCCTTCGTACATGGGGCTGGCGCCCCACTCACTGAGCCACAGGTGTCACCCCAGACTAATATTTTCTCTATCCCAGCCCTGGAATCATTCACTTCTCCAAGGAGCCCTGGATCATTTTATTGGAGAATGCTATTTAGGTGTGCTCATTGTTACTGGGGTGTCACTGCACTAAGCTTTCCTAGCAGACAGGACTAGGAAATAAATATATTGCTCTATGTACTCGTGCATGTATATTTATTTCTACATTATCTATCTGGACATATATGGGGGTAATTAATACAATCTCAGGAATTCATACTAGTGCCTCCAATCCCAATCCCCAAATCTCAAGGTTCATCCTAGCATTCCTTTTTTTTAAATTTAAATTTTAATTAATTTATTTTTTGAGACAGAGTCTCACTTTGTCACCCTGGGTGGAATGCCGCGGCATCATAGCTCACAGCAACCTCAAACCCTTGGGCTCAAGGCTGGGTGCGGTGGGTCATGCCTGTAATCCTAGCACTCTTGGAAGCAGAGGCGGAATTCCAGATCAGCCTGAGTCAGAGTGAGACCTCATCTCTGAAAAGAGCCAGGCGTTGTGGTGGGTGCCTGTAGCCCCAGCTATTTGGGAGGATGAGGCAAGAGAATTGCTTAAGCCCAAGAGTTTGAGGTTGCTGTGAGCTGTGACATTACAGCACTCTACTGAGGGTGGCAAAGTGAGACTCCGTCCCCCACTCCAAAAAAACCCCCCAAACTCTTGGGCTCAAGTGGTACTCTTGTCTCAGCCCCCCAAGTATCTGGGATTACAGGCTCCCGCCACAATGCCCAGTTATTTTTAGACAGTGTCGGGGGGGAGGTTCTCACTCTTGCTAAGGCTGTTGTCAAACTCCTGAGCTCAGGTGATCCGTTCCACCCTCCTTAGCCTCCCAGAATGCTGAACCACTGCGCCTGGTCCTCCTACTCCTTTTTTTTTTTGTTTTTGAGACAGAGTTTCAAGCTGTCGCCCTGGGTAGAGCGCTATAGTATCATAGCAATAAATCATAGCTCACTGCAACCTCCAACTCGGGTTCAAGCAATCCTCCTGCTTCAGTTTTTCAATTTTTAGTAGAGACGGGGGTCTCACTTTTGCTCAGGCTGTTCTTAGACTCATGAGCTCAAGTTATCCTCCCACCTCGGCCTCCCAGAGTGTTGGGATTACAAGTGTGAGCCACTGCGCCCAGCCCCATTCCTTTTTTAAAAAACATTTTTTTGTTGTTGTTGTGGCAGTTTGGCTGGGGCTGGATTCGAACCCACCACCCTTGGTATATGGGGTCAGTGCCTTACTCACTGAGCCATAGGCGCTGCCCTTAAACATTGTTTTTAATTTTTATTTTTAACTTTTTTCTTTGGCAGTGATAAACCTAGTTCTCATTATCTATAATATTTACTCAACCTTAGCATAAATGTGTCAAGTAGTTATTAAACTGCTAACCTGTGCTCCTGTGAGAAACCAGCCTTCTATCTTGACTCTGCTTTGCCTTGGGTAAGCCCATCTCAGTTAGGCTCTCTCCAAGTGGTGGCCCAGCTTCTTTAACCTTCCATTCTCCTCATTTCTTAACCTTTGAAGAAAGACTGCTTTTTTATCTTTCCTAGGAGTTTCAAAAAAAGTTGTAAGGCGGACTGACTGGGTTCTGTGTTCATCCCTGATCCGTTTACTATTGTCCGAGAAAAGGAAGGACTTGACTGGTTAGACCTGAGATGCACGTCCACCTTTGACCCTGGGAAGTGGTGACTGCCCCAGCCAAACCTTGTAGCACAGTGGAGATGAGCAGTGGTTCTCTAAAGAAAATTAGAGTCCTTAGCCGGGCGTTGTGGCGGGCGCCTGTAGTCCCAGCTACTTGGGAGGCTGAGGCAAGAGAATCGCTTAAGCCCAAGAGTTTAAGGTTGCTGTGAGCTGTGACGCCACAGCACTCTACTGAGGCTGACATAGTGAGACTGTCTCAAAAAAAAAAAAAACAATATCCTACTAGCAGAAGGAAAAAACAATCCATGCAGGTTAAACCTACAGAGACCCCCTGTGTCATCGAACAGTAGTGCAGCAATGCAAATTGATGGCATGGCAACCGTGTGGAGCACGTGGTGGGAGTGGGAGAGCACAGGGAATACTTCATGGAGACAGCCACCAAAAAAGTGGTTATTAAAAAATGTATGTGCTGTTGATATGAAAGAAGTTTAGCAAGAATTATTGACAAGCTTGTTAGCTTGACCTAATTTAAATGGGAATAAAGAGATGCTTGATAACTTGAATGCTTTTTGTTCAAATTCATGACAAAACGCCATGACGCACCTTCCACACTCTGTTTATTTCCAACACGTCAATTTGCCCAAGATTTGGGCAGCTGCTACTTTGTGGCCAGGACTGCCCCACAGCTGGGCCCTCCGAAGTGGCTGACAGCAGATGTTCAGGGTAACTTTTTTCTATTACTAGTAAAATGTAATAGCTTTTATACAGTGGAAACACTTAGAAATCCAATCTGTTTTTGCAAGATTTGAAAGCCATAGAAAACTAACTAGGATGCAGAAGGCTTTAGGGTGTTTTTTCTTAAGAAGTAGAGTTAACAAATGCTGTTTAGTCTTGGGCTTTAGTTAGCCACCTGTCTTTTTTTTTTTTTGAGACAGTCTCACTTTGTTGCCCTTGATAGAGTGCTGTGGTGTCATAGCTCACAGGAACCTCAAACACTTGGGCGCAAGCGATTCTCGTGACTCTCTCTAGTAGCTGGGACTACAGGCATCCACCACAATGCCTGGCTATTTTTTTTTGTTTGTTTGTTTAGCAGGCCTGGGCCAGGTTCGAACCCACCAGCTCAGGTGCACGTGCCCTAACCACAGCTACAGGTGCAGAGCCTAATGACCTGTCTTGAGTTCAAGAGAATTCCAAGGACGAACTTGGGGTCTCTGTTAGCTTCATGCTTGGCAAGAGTAATATTTTCCTTGGCATGCTCGATAACCTTGCTGATAACTATTACTCCCTCTTTATAGCCTTATGTCTAATTAATATTTCATTTACATAGAAAGAAATTTCTTTAATTAAACATTGCATTTCATTAAGCCAGCATTCTGCAAAAAATCATAGTGTAACTAGACTTTATAACTCCCAACCTCTTTTAAAAACCATCTGTATCTTTAAAGGGGCTCGGCCCTTTTTCTCTTCTGAAATGTTAGAATGAATCTATAATGGATTACAACAGTTTTTATGCAGCAACCCAGTGGTTTAATCACAATGCAAAAACAACATTGCTAATCTGAACAATCTACACGGTCGACAACTCATTGAAATAACTATCAATTAACAACATAATTGTCAGTTATAAGTTGCCAACATTAAAATAGGCAATTGTTACTTCATGAGGCTGTCGTGCTTTTTTTTTTTCCCCCTTCTTCACAGGGTATGGATATAGGGCAGGGGCCTGGGTGGAAAAGTTTAAACTGATGACCAAGTTAATTGCTTTAATCATTGGGTCTTTTTTCTTATAGGTCATTCTGAAGTGAAAACAGTGGGGCTAGTCATAAAATTTCATTCCAGGCTTGGCAGGTCATCCTTGCCTTGGTTCTGAAATCTCTACAGCATCAAATGTGATGTCAGGTCTATATTCTCTTTAATCAGGGGCTTTTGGAGACAGAGCATGACATGTGAATTCTCTTTTATTCTGTTCTATCAAGATTATGTCAAGGAAAACCCAGTCTCTGCGTGAAGGCTAAGTCCCCTTTTGCTAGAGCAACTGGAAAGAATTAAACCCAGTCTTGTCAGGATAGCGACCTCAATGTCTCCTTTCTACGCTGTTTCAATATAGAGATTACCTCCCTCCCCTGCTACCCCAAGCCTCTGTGGGTGAGCGGGCAAAAAATGGCAGAAGGAAAAGATTCCAGACTTGGTGAGGAAAGGGCACCAGGAAAGTCCGAATTGCCATAACCACTTGTTGTGTTTGCCTGTCTCTCACTTGGCAGAAGACAGATGTTAAGGTAGAACCAGGTTCCTTGTCCTGAGCTAACACTCTCAGGAAGACCTCCCTAAAGGTAGGATCCAACTTCATGGTGGGCACAAGACACTTCATGGTGCCAATTCATGTTCCATTAGCCAAGACTTAGCTAAAATCAGAATCGTGGCATCACTACAACTAGTTCTTTTGCCTCAGGGCAGCTGATCTGCATCGTCAGGTGGTGCTTCTTCATTTGAAGACGGAGTCTGACTTGGAACTTGCAACAGACAACCACCTCCCTCCACGAAGGGCATTGTGATAGAATATGGAGAAAACAGGCTCTCAAATCACATCCCTGAAATTGGAGTAGCTACCATTGTTGAATTACTGTCAGAGTGTGGTCAGGTTCTTTCCTTGGATCTTTAATTTCTAATTTCTAAATGATGAGAATAATTCCATCTTGCAGTGTTGTTTAGGGGGTTAAGTGACACTTACAAAGTGCCTAATGCAGTGTTGTTATTTACAAGCAGAAGGTTACTATTAATTTTAAAAGGTAGCAACAAAGACACTTTTATTAACCGAAAAATGTTTAAGTTTTGGTTCTTTGATCTTAATGAAAGGGAATTTGAATTAAAGTTTTAAAAATGGTCATTAATTAGTGATTCCATCTTACAACTCACTTTTTAAATTCAGTGAACTGTAATTGTTATTATAATGTAAAATAACTTTATTGACCATAAGCTCCTGAATCGAGCTTTCCTGTGCAAATGGATAGGTACTGTTTATAAACGGTGTTTAATAATTATAATATAGCAAATATCCTCTGTCTTCCCTCTACATTTATATTATCAGACTGTAGGTGGTATAGACAGCATTCCAAAGAGGGCAAGAACCTTCTATTATCCTAATTTAAACAATCATATCATACTTGGAGAAGATATGGTCTGCTTTTTATGCTCATCAGCTTAGAGTGGGTGGGGGGCACTTTTTAAGTGCCACAGAATGAACTTCCCAATTATTTAGTGCTTTGCATAGTTTCCTCTAAACGCTTCCCTAAGGCAGCCCGTTGTTGTGCTTGTCTGTCTCCTTCAGTGCGCCCAGACATCTGTATGCTTCTCCAGCTGCGTGGGAGATGCACTTCACCTTGTGGCTCCACCCTTCGAAGGTTACATTTGCTGCATGGAAGAACAGTTGACTTTGCTGATAGGGAATGTCTCATTGCACCCCTTTTCCACACCATCTGTCTGACCTGGACCCATTCCAAACTCTACGGCTTTGCTGGCAGACTGGTCTTCCTGCTACAGAAGTTTTGTAATCTGCTAATTGACAGGGTAAGGAAAATTTATATTTGGGTTACAGCTGAAAAGTTGGATGTTCCTTTGATGGGGCTTTAAATACTGACATATGCTGCCTTGGGTTTTGATTGTAGGCTTCCCCGTCTGAGCACAATCATGCGCTCTCCCCTGTGTTCTCTGCCTCATTGAGAAGATGGCAGCTTTTGGAGAAGAACACCAGTATGATCTACCAGGGAATTATCATCTACTTAGTTTACTCATTAAGCAATGATTTTATTATTATTATCTCTTTGTAGTATGAGACAGATGGCAAAGAAAGAGTTTGCTTTACTGAACAAGATGCGGTTTGGGGCATGGTAGATCTCTCTGAATGGTTAACATCTTCAGCAGTTATTCTAATAAGCATTTTTGCTTTTGTACAGGGCCTGGTTCTGCACTCAGCTCTTAGGTGCAAAGCTGTTCTCAATTTTTCTTCTTCTTTTTCTTTAGACACACATTCTCACTATGTTGCCCAGGCTGGAGTGCAGTGGCTATTCACAGGCTCACTTGTAGCCCACTATACCCTCTTAGCTCCTGTGCTCAAGTGACCCTCTTGCCTAAGCTTCCAGAGTTGTCAATTCTTTTATTCTATATGTGGGTTGAGGGCAAAAGAATCCTAAATAAGGAAGTATCATTAAAATCATGCTGTTTCAGTTGACATTTGTGGTTGCCCTCATCTTCACATTGTGCTTTAAAACTCAGTATGAGAACCCCCCACTTAAGTGAGTATAATCATGCTTACTGATCCAAACCCAAGTCCCTGCAGCAGGGTCTCTCTGCACAGAAGCTCCACATACACATTGCAGGTAGTACAGGAGTGCCTCTGTGACCCCAGACTCCCTGGGCCCTCTCACAGTTGCAGTCCCCTCAGCCTGCATCGGAGCAATGATCAGCAGAAAGAAAGATGAGAACAAAAGACGATTCATTCCATACCTTTGAAAACTTCAAAGAAAGACTTCCCAATCTGGTTCTGATGATCCATGTCTTAGTGCAAAGCATATATAAATATCTAAAATCTGCACACTGATGGGAAATAGTTTTTGGGAAGTCGGATTTAATCCCATGAGCCAAATGATCACTACCAACAGCGATCAGGGAAAACCAAAGTCCACAGCAAATTTTAATTTGGCAAATGCATAAAATGTTCAAAAGAGCAGAGGTCTCATTTACATTCCTCCCTCTTATATGGGATTTTCTTCTATATTAGTAATTAAAGGGTGCAGGCTATAGAGGGCAACTATATCACATAATAGCCATCGGGGGACACACTAACAACTTCCTTGAAGTAACGCACACTAGGGTGTTTATGGTTCAGTGTCACATAGACTCTCTTTGATCTAAATTAGGATTCATTGGCAAACTCACAATAGGCTCCACATGTATCCTTCTCAACCTCTTTCTTTTAATCATGGAAATTAGAGATGGAAAATACCCATTAAGTCACTTAGTCCATTTCCCTGCTAGGGTGAAATTGTTGCCTGTGATACATGGGTAGTGCGTGGTCCAGCTTAAATGTAAATGTCCCAGGGGGGTTGCAGGCTCCAGATTTTATAATTTTCTTCTTTCCATCTAGAGGGAAATTTAGAAGGGAAAAGGCTATGAAACAGAGGAAGAGGTTTTGTCCCCTCCTTTGGAGTTGGAGGTAATGGTGGTGGGATGGGCAAATGTACTCATCTCATGTCAGCTTTCTGGAAGCCACACCCCTTGCTATGGCAATCCCATCACTCATAAGATGCACAGATAAGTTCAGCTCAATGAACTGTCCAGATTCCTGAGCTTTTCCCGTAAACGTGAGAGAGTAAGCACTCAGGGTCTGGTGAGGGAAGATGAGGTCCGGGGAAGGAAAGCCCATCTAGTTGAGGCTCCCTCATTGATTAGTGATGAACAACAGATTACTTCTGATTGATGTGCAAAGTCACTGCGGCAATGTGAGCTCACCCTTGGGTCACCGCCTATCTTATTCTGCTGAGTGGCCAGGGGAGGTATTTTTATCCTTCCAACATTTGACACCTGAAAGATGAGAATTGTGTGCTGTTGCACATAATGAATTCCCTGCCTGACTCATGTGCAGCGACAGAAGGACAATTGTCACTCAGCATCTGCCAACATCTCCAGCTGTTGAGGTCAGTTCTATGGGAAAGTCACAAAAGGCCACTGACCATCTCTCCAGTGAGATCTCTACCACGGGATACATAGCAGAGGCTAAGCCTCAAAAGGGAAAAAATATTCTGGTGTTACTTGTCAACTAAGAAAGAGAGAAACAAAAAGAGAAAGAATGACCCATTCAATGAGATTTGCATTTGAGGTTTCTTTTAGAGGCTTCTTTCAGTCTGCCAAAGTCATCAACAAGATTGTTACCTTTGGGAGATTCCATGGGGGAACAATTCAGATTCTGATCTTGAGTTGAAGTGTAACTATTCACATTGTAAAATGGAAGTTTCATCTCCTAAATTTGCCATGGATTTCATGAAATGGCTGACTTCACGAATCTGTTTGAAGGAGGATCAGGTTTATTGCTTATTGGAAAGGATGCCTCTTGTATAAAGCAATGGCAAGTTTCTATTAGATGGAAAACATTCTTTCAGAATGGCCAAACATTGTGGCTAACATTAACTGTGCATTCTCAGGTTTTTTTGGGGGGCTTCTATAATGTATAATGTATTCCCAAGAAAATTATTATTATAAACACCTCCGAGTAGTAATAGATAATGGGCTTTTGAATGGAAAAAAAAAAACCAGAATCAGTTATAACTTGATGGTCTAGAATCAGAATCTACTAAATGCAATTCTGCCTTTGGATCCTGTACTTTGCTAATGAAAAGCCTGGGTTTTAAAGCAGGCATGACAGAGACGGCCTGTTGTTCTCCCACTAATAATGCTTCATGAGTTTTAGTGCCTGCATTTGTCTCCCACCCATATGGCTGCATAACTGTGTTCTGGTCAATCAGCTGTAGGGCGAGAGGTTTGGATGTTCCTGCACTGTGGCTTTACGGGCACCATCCTGTCCCCTGCCTCCTGCTTGCTGTCGGCCTGGAAAGGCCATGGGGTGGTCTTCCAGCTGCTGTCTTAGCAGTCAGGGCTGAGGATCATCTCCCAGGGTGACAGGAAGGTGCCTGCATCCCAGATCATTCTGTGCACCCTAGAGAAACTTCCTCTGGACTCCTCTTTCAAGTAAAAGTGAAACATAGTGTGTTAAAGTCACTGTTGTCCAAGGATTTCTGCCACCCAAACCTCATCTTAATCCTGATCCTGTCACCAGCCTTAATCCTGATTTGGTAGATACTTAACATCTTGTTAAACCTAAGTGCTTCAGTTCCAGTTAACAATCAGTCCTGGCTTACATTTATTCCTCTGCACATAACCTTGAAATACAGTATTTGGAGATACAGAGGTGTGAAAGACCAGAAACCTACAGATTCCCAAATACAGCAGAACCTCCGTAGCTGAGCACCCCCTTAAGTCGACGTAGTTTTTATAGACTGGACATGCACCCTAAGTGCGTATCAGCACAGAAGGCCTGGTTCCTGTATGTTGACAAGCTTGTTGTAGTCCCTGGGGTGGTCACTTCACAGAGGTCGACTCATACTCTTAGGTAAGATAACCAGACAGACATTTAGAGGAGGAAGTACAGTTCCGTTGCTGGTGTCCATTCTATTCACAACATACATGTTCACATTCCACAGAGAGTTTAATGAGAACCCGGGCACAAAAATCATGAGTGAGTGCAAGGAAAAAAACACCAGACAGGACCAGGAAGAGGTAAAAATGGACGGAAGTACAGATAGATGAGTTCTAAAGCAGTGTGCATGCATGAGATCAATTGTGCTTTGGGGAAAAATATGTTTCTATGAGAATGATTAGTAATGTTTAGTTGGAGTCATTTTTATCCTAAAATGAGAGGCATTGAGCCTTAGCAATTTTTTTTTTTTTAAAGAGACAGTCTTACTCTGTTGCCCTTGGTAGAGTGCTGTGACATCACAGCTCACAGCAACCTCCAGCTCCTTGGGCTTAGGCGATTCTCTTGCCTCAGCCTCCCGAGTAGCTGGAATTACCCACGCCCGTCACAACACCCGTCTATTTTATTGTTGCAGTTTGGCTGGGGCTGGGTTCGAACCCGCCACCCTCGGTATATGGGGCTGGCACCCTACCCACTGAGCCACAGGCACCGCCCAGAGCCTTAGTAATGTTTAATATGTGGATTGGTGCACGTTTCTCTCCGTCAGCCCATGTCACTGAGGGATGTGGAGGCGGTCTGAGGAACACCGGCGGGCGCTTCACACCTCCAGGCGGACAGAGCCGCCCAGCGGCTTGGCTGCTTTCGGCGGGCTGTGGCATCTTGCACACCATGTGTGTCTGGCTACATGGATTCCTGGTTTACACTGTTCATGGTTGTGTGCAAAGGAGGGTAGTAGCTGGAAAAAGACTTCTGTAAAGGTGCTTGTCATGCTAGTGTAATCTTTAGGCAAATAAGCAAATGGCAAAGCTGGTACTTCTACCACTCAGACAAGTGCTTTGTCAGCCTCATTAAAAGTACATATGGTGACAGTCCAGTCTAGATGAGTCTGAAAGAAGTTAGAACAATTCTGGAATTGTTAGAAGACCCTTTAAAATATGGATTTACAGCATTAGTCATTGACAATGGCCCCTGGCCTCTCTGTACATTACGCTTTAAAATATCAGTAAAAGAATCATTTTTCTTTTTTTCTTTTCTTTTTTTTTTTTGAGACAGAGCCTCAAGCTGTCACCCTGGATAGAGTGCTGTGGCATCACAGCTCACAGCAACCTCCAACTCCTGGACTCAAGCGAGTCTCTTGTCTCCGCCTCCCAAGTAGCTGGGACTACAGGCGCCCGCCACAACGCCCGGCCATTTTTTGGCTGCAGCCGTCATTGTTGTTTGGCGGGCCCAGGCTGGATTCGAACCCGCCAGCTCAGGTGTACGTGGCTGGCGCCTTAGCCAAAAGAATCATTTTTCATCCTAAAATAAGAGGCATTAGGATTTAGTAATACAGTAGAACTTCTGTAAGTTGACCACCCAAGGGATTGTACCAAATTAGTCAATATTCAGAGGTGGTCGACATAAGGAACTAGACCTTAGTACAAGTGGTGCATGTCCTGTTTATGAAAATTAGGTCAATTTGTGGAGGTCATTGCAAGGAGGTAGCCAACTATAGAGGGTCCACTGTATTTGACTTGTGGTTTTATTTCATAAAATAAATACATATACATCTATTAGGGGGTTGCCCTTAAATTCTTCCCAGGAGGGATGGTGAGATTAAAAAGTAGTTTTTTCTTTTTTCTCTCTTTTTTTTTGAAACAGAGTCTCACTATGTTGCCCTCAGTAGAGTGCCATGGTGTCACATCTCACAGCAACCTCAAACTCTTGGGCTTAAGTGATTCTCTTGCCTCAGCCTCCCAAGTAGCTGGGACTACAGGCGCCCGCCACAATGCCCGGCTATTTTTTTTTGTTGTTGCAGTTGTCATTGTTGTTTAGCAGGCCCGGGTCGGGTTCGAACCTGCCTGCCTTGGTATATGTGACCCGCGCCCTAACTACTGAGCTATGGGTGTCGAGCCTAAAAAACAGTTTTGAGACGGCTGGTGTAGGTTATAAAGCCCTATGATTTGAATTTCAAGTTTGACCCCAAACTTCTTACCAGCTTTAAAAAATGAGAGAGAGACACAGAGAGAGAGATGGACAGGGAGGACGTGACTCTCGTGCTCAGAAATGACAATGCATATTGTTTCCTTGAGGGAGGAGAGCTGGTCTCAGCTTAAAAAATATTATAGGTCTTTCCTGTGGGGACCTGGGTGACAGAGTGGGCAATAGCCTCCCATGTCCCCCCATGGCAGGTGCTGTCAGAGTCTAATTCCACTACTTGACGCAGGGTCTTGGAGCAGTATGTCATTGTTGGTGTTATTATTGTAAAATGATGTGTCCATGGTCGGGCCCTGTGTAGGGCTAACCTTTAGCTTTCAGGTGAATTGTGCACCCAAATAGCCCCGTTTTCACTGTCACCCTGTAACTACTGATAGGTGGTTGATGCTTAGGTTAGAATTCAAGTTAGGGTCCCCCACCCTTAGTCAGTGGCACTGAGGCTCCCCCTTTTTTGAACTGTTTTCCTTAAATGTGTGCAAAGCAATTGTCATAGTATTACATGAAATTTCTAATAGTCTGTTTTCCTTTTTTTTTTTTTTTAACTGGGACAGAGTCTCAATTTGTCACCTTGTGTAGAAGGCCGTGGTGTCATAACTCACAGCAACCTCAAACTCTTGGGCTCAAGCAATTCTCTTGCCTCAGCCTCCCAAGTAGGTGGGACTACAGGCGCCCACCACAATGTCCGGCTATTTTTTTTTCTTGTTATTGTTGTTTGTTTAGCAGGCCCGGGCTGGGTTGGAGCCCAGCAGCCCCGGTGCATGTGGCTGTTGCTCTAACTGCTGAGCTACAAGCACCCGGCCTAATAGTCTTGTTTCCTTATGAATTTTTATTCCACAGTTTCACTTACCTCCTTGAAGTGGCAACCTTGCACTTTGCTTTTGCTGCATTCCTGGGGACTGCCAGTGCTGTCCCAGTCCTCTGACCCCGGGCCTCTCTCCTTGCTCCCTTTTCCCTTCAGGGCATTTTCTTTGAGGTTGCCCAAGCTGAGACTTTCTTGCTTAAAGGCCTGAAAACTTTCCACTTTGAATTAACAAGCTGCTCCTGTTGATTATATTTTGGGTGTGTTTTTCCCAGCTCAATGGGAAATTTGAGATAAATGTGTAAGGTTTTTGGAATTTCTCCTCCCTTTCTCCCTACCACCCTACCCCTCCGTTCTTCCTGTGCAGCAATCCGTCCCCTATGAACCGCGGCTCACAGTTCCCTGGTCCACACTGACGTAGCCGTGCTGGTTGTTTGAAGGCCACATCTCTGTGTCCCCCAGTTTCATACTCTCTGAGTCTCTTCCTGCCCTCCGGCATCCGTGGTCCCTCTTGAACCTTCGCATCTCCACTGCAGAGTGCTTCTGCCACTCATAGAAGTGACCTGGCGGAATCCCTAACTACCAGGCCGCAGACTGTCCCAGTGGAGCACTGTGTGAGGCTGAGGAAGAAAATGACTGTGGCCCTGGCATCGGGACCTCTCCAGGAAGTTAGCACCCTCTTCTGCCTTCTCCTCTCTTTCCTCCTCCACCCTTCCTCCTTCTGTTCCTCACCCTCATCTTCCCTACCGTTCTGCAGCAGGGACCCAGCCCTGTTCTCTCTCTTTGCCAAGCCGGGCAGGGTGGCAGATGTTAATTGGGGTCGTTGTGCCCTCAGGTGTGCTCTGAGGAGTCATGTGGAGCCAGGGAGAACTTTTATCCTGCTTGCTCTGACCTACCCTTTTCTTGAGTCTTAGGAAACACTCCAAACGATAAGGGTGTGTTCCAAATTCCCCAGTTACTTCTGGAAAAACCTTTTGGGTCTTTTAGCCCATTAAAAAATAGTCTCCTACACGCCTCACTTCTACGCCCTTCTTTTGAAGTACTGCGGTGAATAAATGAAGGAGGCTCCCCACTGGGCCTTCTCCGTGCTCTCCTAGCCCCCCACTTGTCTGTGTTTTGTAATTGTTATACTTTCTGACAAGTCTGATCTCAAGGGCTTTGTTAGGTGCTGTGACAGTAGTTCCCAAGCTTTCCTGCTCATCAGAATCACCTGAGCACCTTACACTACTATTTACACCTAGTTCCTGCTTCAGAGGTACGGATTTGATTGGTGAGGGGTCACCTGGACAGCGGCGCGCTGAAATTCCCCAGGTGATTCTAACATGCAGCTGAGTCTGGAAACCACAACAACCCAACACCATGGAGGACACAGACACACTGGAGGTGAGTTGTTGATATTTTCGGTGTGGGTAGGGTGTGGATTGATGAATGATTCTAGCTGTCATAAAATTGTGTTCATTGCCTCTACATCATTTCCTGACAGGTGGTTCTTCAACTTGGAAGTGTATCAGAACTACCTGAAGCCCCCTGAGACCCAACTTACTGTGTCTCATACCCAGAGTTTCTGATTCAGTCGGTCTGGGGTGGGACCCCCCAATTTGCATTTGTAACACACATTCCCTGGTGATGTTGACACTGAGGGGTCCAGGAACCACATTTTGAGAGCCACTGCCTTAAAGCAGGGTTTCCCAACCCTCCTCTGGGGCTCTTGTTAAAAAACAAGGATTCTTGGGTCCCACCCTGACCTGCTGAATTGGTCTCTGTAGGGCAGTGGTTCTCAACTTCCTAATGCCTCGGCCCTTTAATACAGTTCCTGTGGGTCGCCGCCGACAGGTTGAGAACCACTGCTGTAGGGTATCATTGCAGTGGGGAGGGAGGAAGCACTGTGCTGGAAAGAATAACTTAAAATATGAGCAGCCAGATCTATAAGCCTATGATAGAATAGTAAATATTTCAGATATTTGAGTTTAGAGATGTTGGTGGTTTAACTGCTAATTTTTTAAAAAGGCTGAAGTGGATATATGAGCAGAGAGATGCAGAACGTGTTCTTCCCTCTGTCATAGGGCATTCCCCTCCTTCCTCCCAAACTAGCCCTAGACCTTGGTATTGGACCTTCTAGTGCTTGATGTGAAATGATTTAGGTGACGCGGTGGCTCTCTTGCTGAACGTTGACCAGTATTGTAGAGTTTTCCTTTTATAGAATATAACTGATCTCAACTTATTTTTGAATTCCCTTCAACAGATGATTTGGAGGCTGGGGAAGAATTTAAATTTGAAAGCTAAAGGCAGATAACTCAGTATTTTTTGGCTTAGAGCAGTTAGTTCAGGCACTTATTGGTAAATGTTCCATCTTCGGGAGTCTTTTCCTATTCCGCCTTCCCCTACCCAAGCTGTTTCTGGTGCAGGGGATGCTCGGGGGCCTACTGTGTTAAGGGGGAGGGGTCGTTAGTCCCTAATTCTGAAGGTCACCTCTTAGTGGTCTCGATGGTGGTCCCACATTGCCATAATTATTCCAAGTCCTGCAGGTGATTTTTCTCCAGGGGTGGCACGTCTTGCACTAGATTGAAAATGGGCCTGTGACTTAGACTTTCGAGTGGATGAATGCTTTTTGAGGCCAACAGGAATTTGTTCTGCTGAGAAAGACGTGAGACTCTGTATACCTATTGGTAGATGCCTGTGAATTTTCTTGGGCTCAGGAAGGTTAGATGATTTACCCTGGATCATAGAACTTGCTTTTTAGAGATTGGCCAGGGACAGAATGCAGGTCCCTTGGTTCCTGGGCCGGGATTTGGGATGCTTGCCCACCTCCTGTCTCTGTTCCCATTCCCTTGGCAGGCCACAGCTCCCTGCCATCCCATAATGTCTCCCTGTTTCATTCTATCTCCATATGCTGATCTTTCTTCTGCAAATCCATGAGGTAATTTGTTATAAGAGTAACTGACAGGAGTAAGCCAAAATGTGCTGTCTTTAGACTCAAATCCGCCATACACCTCATTTCCCAAAGACTAAAGATGCCAACCTGTGTAGAAAAGCACTTAGTCACTCACTGATTTGTGCGTGTACTTAACAGAGCTTCTACTCCGCCTTGGCACTGTGCTGGATATAGCTGAGCACGGAAAGGTCTCAGAGATAGGCATGTAAAAATTAATGTGAAGCGAGGACACGATTTAATATGTGACCACAAAGGAGAAAACCTCAATTCAACTCAAGTTGGGGGGAAGGGGGTAGTGAGACTTGTGTGCTTCCACTGAATGGGCACAATGTAAGGGTGTATGGCACCTTCTGAGCATGGGACATAACTACAACTGGGATTTTACCTAACAAATGTAAACATTGTAACCTAATCGTTCCTACCCTCATATTAATCTGAAATAAAAAAAATAGGATCTGAGTTTTTGACAATAGGCAGACTTCCCTACCCAGATTTTTTCA
>CAUYRH010076590.1:0-74046 GCA_963574655.1 Perodicticus potto | reverse complement strand
GTGATCTGTGCTCTGCCTGAGCGCGACCTCAGAGCTGCCTAAAACTACACTGGCTGTAACTGAAGTGTATTTTGGGTGGTGGAAATACAAACTTCGGTACTTGGCCAGGTGTGGCAGAGGGCTTGTCTACGATGGGGTAGAATGCACAGTCTGTGGATTTCCACCACAGGTTTATATTTTTAACATTTACAACCAATAAATGTTGGCTCCAACATCAGCGTAAGAAAAGGAAGACCATAAATCCTTCCTTTCCAGTAGTAAAACGGAGCGGAGTCCAGACCAGAGCCCTGCCGCTGTGTTTTAACAGCAGCACCAGATGGAAAGCCGGCCCATGCCACGCTGTGTGCCAGGCCCTTGGCATTCAACTCACTGGGTCCTTCAACAGACCTGTTATTATTCTCATTTCAGAGAGAAGGAAACTTAGGCAGGGTTAGTCACTTGTTCAAGGTCACACGTTAGCAGAAGGCAGAGCCAGGCCGTGAATAGCTCACAATATCATCTCCCTGTCACTGAAGCTATTTCTTGAGGGGCAGAACATTTCAAAATTCTTGTGTTAGTTTTCCCTGCGGTATTTGATTGGAATGCTGCACCTTGGAAAAAAATATCTGTGACATGAAACTAGCTAGTGGGGGGGAGGGCTCAAAGGTGGATTTATTTTGAAGCTCAGCCTCAGATTGGGAACAAGTGATGGAGTACTCTTGGGGGATTCCCTGGGCACAGAGAACCCGGGGAGAAGAAACACATAATACAGGAAACTAGTCAACTGGAAAGTTGCTTCTTTGGTAAAAATCAATGAAATTGACAAACATCTGTCCAGGTTAAGCAGGAAAAAGGAGAAAAGGCACAAATTACCAATTACTAGGAACTAGAGAGTTGCCATCACTACAGGTCTTACAGATAACTTGGAAAAAGTGGACGAAAGTGTGCTGGAAAGATATAAACAAGTAAAGGAAACTCGTGAAGAGATAGATAATTCAAGTCATCTTAAAGAAATTGTATTTGTTATTAGAAACCTCACAAAGAAAACTCCCAGCCCATATGGCTTCACTGGTGAATTCCACCAGACATTCAAGAAAATTAACTATTCCAATTATGCACACAGTTTTTCAGAAAATTAAAAAGGAGGGAGCACTTCCAATTTATTTAATGAAGCCAGGATTATCCTGATACCAAAATCAGATTTTAAAAAAAGTGCAGACCAATGTTCTTCTTTGAACATAGAAGCAAAAATTCTAAGCAACAATTTAGGAAATCAAACCCAACAAGATATATACATATTAGTTGATTAGAAAAATCAATGAAAGCAAATAATCATATTAAAAAACTAAAAAGAAAATCATAGCCATCTAGTAGAGGTAGAAAAAGCATTTGACAAAATCCAACACTCATTTCTTTTCTCTTTTCTTTTTTTTTTGTTGAGACAGAGTCTCTCACTATGTCACCCTCGGTAGAGTGCCATGGCGTTGCAGCTCACAGCAACCTCTAATTCCTGAGCTTAAGCGATTCTCTAGTTTCAGCCTCCCAGTAGCTGGGACTACAGGGGCCTGCCATAATGCCTGGCTATTTTTTTGTTGCAGTTGTCATTGTTGTTTAGCTGGCCTGGCTGGGCTCGAACCCACCAGCCTCAGTGCATGTGACTGGTGCCATAACCACTGTGCTACGGTGCCAAGCCTACTCATTTCTAATTTTTAAAAATATCTCAGTAAACTAGGGATAGGAGAAAATTGACTTAACTTTGAAAAGCAAAAACTATCACAAATGATCCCATATGAAATAGATAATTTGATTAGTCCTGTAACTATTTTTAAAATTAAATTAATAATTTAGAATCTAAAGTTAAATTCTGTCCAAAAGAAATCCCCAGGTCTATACAGCTTCGCTGGAGAATTCTATCAAATATTTAAATAAGAATAACACCAATCTTATATAATCCCTTCTGAGGTACATGAGCTGGGGACACTTCCCAATTGATTTTATGAAGGCAGTATTACTCTAATATTAAAAATAGACACAGGCAATACAGAAAAAAAACTAAAGTCTAACATCCCTCGTGAATATGGATGACAAAATGATCAGATATGTATCAGCAAACAGAATTAAGCAGTACATAACAGTAATCATACATCACAACTAAGTAGGGTTAATTTCAAAGATGCAATGTCTCCATATTCAAAAATTAGTCAAGGTAATGCACCATATTAACAGGCTAAAAGAGAAAAACAATGTGATTGTATCGATCAATGCAAAGAAAGCATTTGATAAAATTAATTACATACCCATTTGTGATTTTAAAAATAGCTAAGGAAAATAGGAATGGAGGAGACATTTTCCAAACTTGGTAAAGTACATTTATGAAAACCTGCAGGTAAAATGGTGTTAAGGCTGAGATCGAAAACTAGGGCAAGGATATCTATTCTCACAACTCTTATTCAGTGTAAAGCTAAAAGTTCCAGCCAGAATAGTAAATAAGGAAAGAAAAGGAGAAAGGAAGAAATAAAACTGCTCCTATTTGGAGGTGACATTATTGTCTATGCTGATCTGTAACATCTACAAGGACTCTACGAAAACTAGAAACAAAACCCCTAGGATTAACAAGTGAGTTCAACAGGTGGTAGGACACAAGATAAAATATTGAGTACATTTCTATGTATTAGCAATCATGTAGACACCGAGATCACAAATACAATACCATTTACATTTGCTCAAAAAATGAAATATTTAGGTAACCAAACATGTTCCGAACTTGTATGCTGGGGAAATCATAAAATATTGGTGAAAGAAATCAAAGAAAATCTTAATAAATGGAGGGATGTAGGAGCTCATGAGCGGCCTGAGCAAGAACAAGACCCCATCTCCCCTAAGAATAGAAAAATTAGCTGGGTGTGGTGGTACACACCTGTAGTCCAACTACTTGGGAGGCTGAGGCAGGAGGATTGCTTAAGCCCAAGAGACTAAGGTTGCTGTGAGCAACACCATTGCACTCTGCCCATAGTGAGAGAATGAGACGCTGTCTCAAAAAATACATTAAAATTAAAATAATAACTAAATAAATGGAGAGATATATTGCACTGATGGTGTGGAAGACTCAGTAGAGTAAAGATGTTGATTCTCTTTGCAATGGTATACAGGGTTAATATAATTCTTAACAAAATCACAGCTGAGTTTTTTTTTGATATATGAACAGAATTATTCTAAAATTTATTTGAATTTGGAAAGGTACTCGGATAGTTAAAATAATTTTGGAAATAGCAGAATAAAGTGAGAGTAATCAAACTACCCAATTTCAAGAGTTTGCTCTCTTTTCAAGAATGAATGATTTGGTGGAAGGGGAGACGCAGTTCAACAGAGTGGAGACCCAGACATAGACCTACACTAACATGCCCAGCTGATTTTTAACAAAGGTGCAAAAGCAGTTCAGTACCATAAAAATAGCCTTTTCAAGGAACAGCTCTGGAGAAATTGAATATCCATAGGCACAATTATGAACTCAGTGTAAGTGTCACACCTTATACAAAAATTAACTCAAAAATGAATAATGGATTTGAATATAAAATATTAAGTTACAAAGCTTTCAGAAAAAGAGGGAAAATGCTTAGGGAGGTAGGGCTAGGCAAAGAGGTCTTAGATTTGACACCATTAGTCATTAGGGAAATGTACATTAAGACCATGATGGGATATTATTACACATATACTAGAACAGTTACATAAAAAATAGTGGCCAATCAGATGTTGATCAGGGGTCAGACAAACTGGATTACTCATATATTGCTAGTAGAAGTGTAAAATGATATATTTTTAGCCACGCTGAAAAAGCGTTTGGCTGTTTTATAAAAAACTAAACATGCAACTACCACGTGACCCAGCAATTTGATCCCTGGGCATTCATCCTAGACAGAAGTGAATACTTATGTCCACAATACATGCTGGTGCTCAAATTTTTATAACAGGTTTATCTCCAATAGCCAAACACTGGAAACAATACAATGTCCTTCAAAAGGTGAAGGGTTAAACAAGCTGTGGTTCATTCATACCAGGGAATACTACTCAGCAGCAGGAAGGGATAAAGAAAGTCACAAAATTATAGCGGTGAAGAACAAATTAGTGAACAGCCCCCTGGGGGCTGGGGGAGCAGGGGACTGCACAGGGTGGCACAAATGAGCTTGTTGTGGTTATACAATCTTTCTGTATCTTGATGGAGGTAGTGGTTCCGTGAATTCATGCCTATGACAACACAGTGTTGAACTGGCTCTAAAATTTCCATAGAAATTCAAAGGTCCTGGAATAGTCAAAACAAAATGGAAAAAGATGAAGCTTGAGGAATAACATGACCTGATTTCAAGACCTGTTATGATACAACAGGAGCCGACACAGTACGGTGACGGTGTCAGGATAGATAACAGGTCGGTGGAACAGAATCGAGTCCAGAGCTAGACACACATTACATGGGCAACCGACAGTCACCAAGTTACGGAGGCCATCCTGTCTTTTCAAGGAACAGTGTTAGAGCAACTGGTCATCGGCATGCAAAAACTGGGCTGTGATCCGTACCTCACACTGTATGCAGCAGTTCACTCAAAATGGGTCTCAAACCTGCATGGAAAAACCTAAAGCTATAACATTTCTAGAACAAAAGGCGAAACCCTTTGGAATTTTGTGTTAGGCAAGAGCATGTCATGATCTATAAATTAGAAGTTTGGAAATTTAAACTGCACCACAATTAAAAATTCTTCTTAGAAAAAACGTCGTTAAGACAATCAAAAGACAAGCAGCAGAAAGAGTTGCCCTCTCGGGGGACCCCAGAGGACACCTGCCTGGCTGAGCCCTCCCTAAATCCCTGACCCATGTGATCATGACCAGAATCAAAGGGCCATTTTGGGCTTTGAACACGGAATTCTAGGGAAACCTGGCACATAGTAGCAGGCACCAGACCGTGCCAGGGATCCCTGCATGGCAGGGAGAGGGTGGGTGTGGCTCCAAATGGGGGGCACTGGGACCCAGATAAAGGTGACTCAGATAAAGGTGACTTCAAGTTGTGGAAGAAAAATTTTCCAAGTGTCACCCAATCCCTTCACTTTGGGGATGAAGTTCTAGAGGTGTGGGGCAGGTGGGCCCTGAGTAAAGGACAGTCTATGGGCTGGCGAGGGAACATGCTGGCTTCCACCCTAAACCGTGTGACCCCCAGTCCAGGGCTGCAGCCTGTGCACATCAGCTGGCCACTGGGCCACGTGTCACAGCTCCCAGGGCAATTCTGTGCCCTGTGGGTGGGCCCACTATAATTTCCATCATAATATAGGTTTTTTTTTCTATTTGAGTTGTGAATCTTGCAAAAGCAGATCTACACACCAGACTGGTGTGATCATTCCTTGTGGTATGGACAAGGTGCTCACTGAAGCTGTGTGCAGAGGCCACCGCCGTGTGCATCCTGTGCCCTTGCAACTTCGCCTTTAGAGCAGCACTGCAGAAGTAGTTCTTCTAAAAATCGTAGAAAGAACATGACACTCTCAGCCACAGGTATTTCCTTCGATTCGGCCCATCCAGGCCTACACACTGCTGCCATGTTCCTTTTTTCCTTCTTCCCCTTTTACACCAGGGACCTCAGTAGAGCCGTGAGCCACGGTGGGGACAGTGCTTGGAGCCCATTAGCACAGGAAGCTCAGTGAGATTCAGAGAAACCACGAGCGTCGAGTTGGAAAACACTCTGTGAAAGGCCTTTTCAGGCCGCTGCTTCAGGAAGAGTTTGTTTTTGGATTAAAGAGTTTATTCAGGTTTCACAAATGCCCCGGCTCTCTGCACCAGCTGGAACGTGGAAACCCACAGTCAGAGGCAATTGCAACGGAGGTGACTGGCATGTTCTGGTTCGGGCAGCTTGGGGATGAAAGGGGCGTCATTGGGTGACACGCCTTCAGCGGAGATGAAAGGCCCAAGACACCCTCAAAACACACCCTGAAATCACTACTTTCTTTATTTTGGAAGTGGCTGTTCCAATAAAAGCTTAGGTGCCAAAGGCATGGTATGCAGCAAAGTCTTGGCTTGCATCTTTCTTTCTTTCGTTCTTTCTTTCTTTTCTTTTCTTTCTCTCTCTCTCCCTTTCTCTCTTTCTTTCTTCTTTCTTTCTCTTTCTTTCCTCCCTCCCCCTCTTCCCTTCTGTCTCTCTCCCCCCCTCCTCCCTCCCTCTTTCTTTCTCCCCCTACTTCCTTGCTTGAAGAAGAAAAATGGTGGAAACGCCATTCCTGTATTTCTGCCACTTCTAGCAAATGGTGTGAATGCCTCCGTCCTTCACCAGGGACTCCAGACCACGCGGTCCCTTTGATGCTTCCACTCTGGGCAGGGCGAGAGGACCACAGAGCCTGGTGGCATGAGTCGCTTTGAAGTCTCCCTGCCTTTGGATTCTCCTGGTTTCCTCAGTGGCTCGTTTGTATTCCAGACTCCGCTGGTTGCAAAGCAGCCCCTTTCCTCTGTGCTGAGATCTCAGGGAGCAAAGGGGCCGGGCACCGGTGGGCTCCCTTCCCTCCTGTTCCCTCATTTAAGTCAACACAAGAGACTGGCACATTTGGATGGACCAGGGAGTTTTATAGCTGGGGGCATGTACTGATCTCCTGCACCCCAGTGTGCATTTTCAAATAACACACAGCCCCAGGACGGTGGGCAACTTGCTCCGAGTGGCAGGACTAAAGCCCAAATACAAATTTGGGGGAATTTTGACCCCCAGGGGAATGCTTTTTCTACTGTTCGAGCTACTCCTTTTCAATTTCCCTTTATTTTAAATCCTTTCATGGACGCCCTCAAAATGGGTGGGTAGTGCTCATTAACACATATTTAAATAATTATGGAAAAATCCACATTTTATGCATCTTTAAGCACTTTGACCTCTGGGTCTCTGCAGCTGGATCTTAACGGAGCTTCAAATACTTGGCACCCTTTAATTCCGCCGCTGTGGTCTCGCAGGAGCCCGCACAACACACCTGCCTTGTTGAGCTCGGAGTCGGCGGACGCTCCCACGAACACTCAGCTTTTTCTTTTTCCCGCCCGCCCCTCCTGGCTGAGCCGAGAGTGCAGAATGAATGCGCTTTTGAAAAGCCACGTTGACGCACCGCTCAACAAGGGTTCCTCCTCTTGGTTGGCAGAATGTTTCCAGTTTCCAAGGGCCTTTGTAGCTGCCGGTCAATGGTCAGAAACACTCTCCCTCCAGGACTCTCCTGGCTGCCCCTCCGTGTGGCTCAGACCTGGGCTCAGATGGTCCCTCTTCCAGAGGTCTTTCCTGACCCCGTGCCTAAACATAGGGTCTCGGAGGAGCAGGCCACTGTCCGTTCACACCTCTGGGCTTCCAGGTCTGTTTGGGGTGCTCGTTTTTCTCCATGGCACTCGGCGCTACTCGAAATGCATTATTCGCTTATCTCCCTGCTTGTTTGCTTTCTGTCTTCCTTGCCACACTCATTTCTGTGCTCCCAGTGGACACCTGCAGCGCTACAGAGCGCAAGCCCAGGCAGCATCCGCTGAGCGAAGAAACGGCCGCGCGCACCCGACAGCGCCTGCAGGTGGCGCACACCGGGCTCCGAGCAGGACTGTGCACACGGCACTCACCCCCCACCCCCGCGACTGCGCCAGCGGGTGGCGCGCACCAGGCTCTGAGCCGAGACCGTGCGCAGTCGTGCACACGGCACTCATCCCCGACGGCACTCACCCCCGACGGCGCCTGCGGGTGGCTCATGCCAGGCTCCCAGCGGACCGTGGGCAGACGCGCACGCTGCACACTCCCCAGTCTATCTGTGTGTTTACCCACCTTTTTGCCCATTTAATCCTCACAACAGCTCTTTAAAGAAAGTATCATAAACACTGTTTTACAGATGAGAAGACCGAGACTCCAGAGTAATTTCGTGACCGGTCAGTGTCACAAAACTGGGGAGACAAGTGGGGGCCCCGGGCTCCCTGAGGACCACGGTCCCCTTGCTCCCTCCTGCCGTGGAAACGGTCTGTGGGGTGTCTGCTCTGGGTCGCTGGCTCCCACGGCCCCAGGAGTTTACCAGTGAGGACAGGCCTGCCACTGTAAGAAGGCTGGACGCACGTCGGGCGAGTTTTATTTTCGTAACAGCCCATTTAACCCATTTTACTTGCGCGCGCACACGTGCACATATACACCAACATACACACACTCACACGTGCACACACTCACACAACACACAGCAGACATAACGCACAGTCTGGTGCATGTGGCAATTCCGGGCATTCCAGCTACGGATGGGACCCACAGCTTCGTGTTAGGAGAGTTCAATGGGCGGGAAATCGTGTTCCCGGTTGCTTCTGCTCCGTAGCTTCTTCCTCTTGGGGCTGTAGGGCTGCTCAGTGTTTAAGTAACAAAAACGTCTGCGTCTCGTGGCCTTGAAGGGCGGCTGGTGGATGGTGCTTCCTTTCTGGTCAATATTTGCAGGGAACAAGACCGAAAGCCCTCCTGGTTTAGTGGCTGTCAGCACCGTGGTGCCGTCGGACCAGCCTTGGTGACACTCGGGGACCCCGGCAGGGCCAGCTCTGTGCCTGGTGCCTTTGGGCCGACCTGTCCCGTCCCATTTTTGGGAATGTACGGATTTCCCGGGGACAGCAGCAGGTCCTGAAACAGCGACCCCTCCTGGGTTTGCACCTGCAGGTGTGCACAGTCAACCTCGGACAGGTGGAGCCTGAGGGAGGGCGGGGGGCACCTATTCCTGGGCTCAAACTCATCAAGGCTGGTTTGAGGACAGCCCCTAGGGCTGCTTTCTGTCTCCCGTGCCAGACTGTCCCAAGGTGGGAGCCACCACACCCATCCTCGCCATTTCTGACTTACATCGGAAACAGGCTTCTCCGCTCCCACCAAAGGCACAGCTCTCTGTGTTTCTGACTCAAAGGGATCTGATGCTTTTATTGTAGGACCAGCCTATGGTTCGGATTTTATAGAAGTCAGAATTCCCAAATTCTGGAGTTTTGAGGACAAAGGTTCTGAATGGTCTTTCCCTCTATCCAAACTGATCATTATGTTCATCTTGAGATCAGGAAAGACACTCTGGCAAGTTACTGAAGCTTTCTCTGCGCTTCCGTGTTGGTAATTCGTATAAAACAATACAGCCCTGTCAGGAGGTTGCTGCGAGGATCAAACAAGATATGCGTGTAATGTTCTTAGTGCTGCGCCAGGCATTCTGTAAATACTCCACAAATGGCAGTATTATTGTCACTGTCACCCTCCACGGACAGTACCCTCTTTGTTCCTGTGTCACCCCTTTTGAATCAACCCAGCCTGTAGCCGGCTCATAACCGAAAGCTTTCTTCCCGGAGTCTCCTCAACACAGGAGGACCCTGAGCTCACCCCAGCCCTGGGGAACCAACTTTCACCTGCTCATCTTCTAAGGCAGCAATTTTCAACCTGCTTTATCCCACAGCACACTGGAACCTATAGTTAAACTTCAGTGGCATATTTAAATTATGTTGGTAGGAAAAAAAGGGTAAAAAAAATCTATCTACTGTACTTTGACCTTCTTTCAAAATAGTTTAAAATGTTAAACATTTTAGATTAACATGTTAAATCTACTAAGTGTAGACTACAAATGTCTTAACACAATAACTAAGAAAATGTGGTGAAAGCTATGTTAACCAGTTTCATGAAAGTATTTCAAATCATATATAAAACCAGCACATTGTACCCCATAATTGCATTAATGTACACAGCTATGATTAAATAATTTAAGTAATGATCTTTAAAATTTTTCTTGGCACAACTAAAATCCCCTCCTGGCACAGCAGTGTGCCATGGCACACTGGTTGAAAATCACTGTTTTAAGGGGTGCGGCGATGGTGGTGGGGGTGGGGAACAGCCAGGTGGAGCGGGTGGTGCTGTGATGCCACGCCCTCTAGTGGAAGGAAGAGGCTTCCGCCCTCAGGTGTGCCAGGAGACAGGTGAACTGGGAAGCTCCGGAAAAACTGGTGAATTTCTGCGCCATCTGTTCAATTCTTCTGTGACATAGCTGTTTTTTTGGGTTTTTTTTTTAAAGTATTCAGAATTGCAGACAATGGAGACAGAAAACGTTTCCTGGGGATTTATATTTGCAATATGCTTTTCTTGACTCACATTTTAAATCTGTGCTCAAAAGCAGAGACCAAAATGAGGGAAGCTGACCGCTAACAGGGACAGGTGGCTTTTTTGTTTTTTTTTTTTCTGCTCAGTTGATAAAATGTTCTAAAATTGACTGTGCTGATGGTTGCCTGATTATCTGAATATACTAAAAACCACTAAATAGGTCACTTTCAGTGGGTGACTGACTCATAAGCGTGATAACCAACAAAGCTGTTCTTTAAAAATTGATTTAAAAAGTGTTTTATTATCTTTAGACATTTCCCCAAATGTTCACAAGACCAAAAATGGAAGACACACACATAAAATATTTTCAAATTCTTTTTTGAATAATTTGAGTTTTAGATGCATTTTGCAGTTTTCCTCATTAAAGGAAAAGTTTACCCAGAGAATCAATTGAAGCTTCTGGTCAAGTTGAAGAGACCAGACTGATTCTTAAAAGCAGCTGGGAGAAAAAGAAAGAGGACAGGCCGGCACAGGGGCTTGGGTCATTGAGGAATGAATTCAAAGGAGGAGAATGTTAGTGAAGGTTCATACAGTCCGGGAGGGTGTCATGAGGAGAGAACTGAGCTACAGCCTCCAGGTTTAATGAAAATAAGCAATATTTTAATTTTATTTTATTTTGCAGTTTTTGGCCAGGGCCAGGTTTGAACCCACCACCTCTGGTATAATGGGGCCTGATCCAGAACCTGCATTTCAACTAGAGCCCGGCTGCACTCAGCCACCTTCCGGAGTGAGGAACATGGCGGTGGTGAGCTGCTGGGAGCAGGGCACTTAGAGTTTAAATGTGGGGCTATCCACAGTCGCCGGAGAGTTACATTGTGCCCAGAACAGGCAATCGAGACTGCGTCTTCCCTTCCTTCCTCCGAGGACAGACACCTCTCCCCACTGGCTGCACGCTTCCCCACAGACACCAGGGATGGCCCCACGAGCAACCGTGTCTGACCTTTTGTCTATCTGACCTGGAAAGGGAGGTGAAACTCAGTCACCAAAGGCATAGACATCAAATTGCCCACCTGTAATTTTGGCAGCAGTATAAAATCACTGACTTTCAGATGCCAAGCCTGTCTTCTCTGTGCTCACATGAACCCCCATGATGCCACAGCGAGAGCTCACCGGGGAAGTGCAGGTGGCCAGAATGCTGCCCAGCGTTTGTGAGTCCCACAGGCGCCCCCCGCACTCTGGCCCCGTGGGTAGACTCATCTCTGCACATCCCTGAGATGAAGGGTGGAAATGCCCTTGAACTGGCCATGGAAGGATGGGCCTAAGAAGCCAGAGAACAAGACCCAGAGACGGAAAGTGCTCCAGGCGCCAGTTTTCTTTTTTCTTTTGAGACACAGCCTCAAGCTGTCACCCTGGATAGAGTGCCGTGGCATCACAGCTCACAGCAACCTCCAATTCCTGGGCTCAAGTGAGTCTCTTGCCTCCGCCTCCCAAGTAGCTGGGACTACAGGTGCCCGCCACAACGCCCGGCCATTTTTTGATTGCAGCTGTCACTGTTGTTTGGCGGGCCCGGGCTGGATTCGAACCCGCCAGCTCAGGTGTACGTGGCTGGCGCCTTAGCCCGTTGCACCACAGGCGCCGAGCCAGACACCAGTTTTCATGCAGAGCTGAGAAAGTGCTCACCTTTCAAAGGGGTTTGTCTGAGTTTGACAACGTGGAAAAACTGTGGCCGCGTTCTTGCTTTAGTTCCCAAGCAAACCTGAATAATTATTCTGACTCTTATTTTTTAAGGCTCTCACAGCTAAGTTAAACAGAAATGATGATGACAACAAACACATGAACGTGACATTGAGTTTGGAAGTTGGTCCACAGTTGAATTTGAGCTTTTCTAAAAGCTTTATGCTTGAGCTGGATGCTTCCATCGCCTGTGTTGTTGAGACAGGCCTGCATGCTCTGAGGCTGAGCATGGCTGTGGGCGACCTGGAGAGACTGAGAGCAGCAGTTGTTCTAACTCGCGGTGGCTTGATGTGATAGAGGTGGCCCTGCAGGTGGTGGGACTGGACTGTCCTCATGCCTGCAGCCCTAGGAAGGGGCCTGGAGGAGACGGAGCAAAAGAACGTCAGGTGGCACCGATTGGGCCGCGCTCAGTGCCGAGTGCAGTGAGACCTGAGCTGGAGGTGTGTGCCCAGCAGCTGATGTGCAGGGAGGGGCTCCCACGTCTCGCTGAGACAAAGGTGTCCAGGGCTGAGGTGCACAGCATCAGCTCCTGGCCCTGCTGTGCTGGACAGGTGCCTGGCTAGAGAGGGTCTCCTTGCCTCGCATGGAGATCCCGGCGGTGCTCAGGGCAGTGCCGGCCTGGGGAGCTGCTCTCCACAGTGGTCACCAGTGCTGCCACCCCGTATGATCTTCAAGACTGTGCTGGTGCAGTTTCTAAGAAATTTGCTGAGATTGTATTAAACCACGTGCTTTGTGCTCAGTGAGGGAGAACGGCCGTGTTTGGGAAAGATTCTCCCGTGACGACTGTGTATCACGCGTGAAATCATGATTTAAAGCTGAAGGGCCCTGTTATGGCCCCAAGCGTGCGCCCTACATCTGTGTGTGCCACGCACCTTTACCTTCTCTAGGTTGTCATCACACGCAGGGCACGTCATTGATCCCTGGTCTGAAGCCAGTAGAAGTGTCCCCGTGTGGGGAGCGGTGCCTGGTGCTCCACGGTCTGCACCGTGACGCTGAAGCGGGGCTGGGGGAGCCGTCGGGAAGGACAGTCTCGGGGCAGCCTCTTCTGGACTTGTGGGCTAATTCCACGGTGGGCACACTGGGTCCCCCACCTCTAATCTGCTCTGGAATTAGTTGCTGCCTCGCCACGGGTGACCAGGCCTCAGTAAGCATGCGCCCTCTTCTGTATTTTTATTTTTTGACATGATTTGAAATGTACGGAGGAGAAACACAAAGGTACTGAGACACCCTCCACCCAGATTCCCTCAAATTAACAATGTATACCATGTCTGCTGCATTCCCCACCTCTCCCCCAAATCTTTCTCTCGTTCTCTCTCTCACACACACAAACACGCACAGTCGAAGTTGCAGACAGAGTGTGCCTTAACCACCAAATACTGTGCGCTTTTCCTAAAAACGAGAGTCTTTTACATAGCACGTTATCAAAATCAGGAAACTAACAAAGCCACCGTTTTATTACCTATAAACCTTCAAATGTCTTCATCTGTCCTAACTCTACTCTTTGAAACAAAAGGAAATCCAAGACCACACCCTGCATTCAGTTGTCACATCTCTGCAGTCTCCTTTTAGCTAGAAAGGCCCTGAGTTTTTATCTTTTGTGACATTTATTTTCGTAGAGGTCTCTTAATTTAGAGTTGCTTAATCCATCCTGGTCGTCAGATTCATGCTGTGATTGGGCAGGAGCAGCACGGATGTGATGTCCCAAGATCACATAATCTGTCATATCAGGAGGCTGGTGATGTCTGCTTGCCCCTTTACTGGGGGTGATACTTTGTTAAGGTTTTTGCTTTACAAAGTAACTACTGGTTCACATTTTATGGTAAGTAACAAGTATCATATTGGGACAAGTATCACTCGAGACTATGTAACTATCCCACAAATTTTTTCTCTTTAGTTTTACAAAGATCTAGCATGGAGTTGGCAACTTAATCAATGTTAACATCCCTGAGAAATCTATTTCCATGGACCAGGAATGCACAGACCAGGGAGTGGTTTGGGCGCCGTAGACGAGGACCTTGGGGAACCTTCAGGCTGGAAGGGACTTTGGCTATTCACCAGTCCTGCTGCCTCTTTAGCACAAAGAGAAACTAGGTTCTAGAGGGGTTCCCAGGGTACAAGGTGGTGGAGGTGCAGATGGACCATGGCACCACCAGCTTGTCCCCTGGGCTGATGCGGGGCCCCAACGTCAAAGACAGTGAGAGCAGACACCTAGTCTTCTGCTGCCCAAGGGAATAAATAAAAACCAGAGACCTTGTGAGTATCGTGCATAGGGCTTCCCTCTTCCACCACCCTCACCCTCCGACTCCCATTATTACTTAAAGACAACCTGTCTGAGCAACTGTCTTTCTGTCTGGACACACCCCCGTCTGCAGCTGCCCCTTTTCATTCCTACTGTATATCCGCGTCTATACCATGTCCAAGTCCCTGCTAAATGTTCTTATCCTTCAAAGTCAATTGTTAAATGAAAATAGAGTGAAAAGTGACAAAAGCAAAGATGTCCTTTTCTTCACTCAAGCAATAACACTTATAAAATATTACTGGAAAGGGCTAAGGTGCCAGCCACATACACCTGAGCTGGAGGGTTTGAATCCAGCCTGGGCCTGCCAGGCAACAATGACGGCTGCAACCAAAAAAAAAAAAAATGTCGGGGCATTGTGGCGGGTGCCTGTAGTCCCAGCTACTTGGGAGGCAGAGACAGGAGACTTGCTTGAACCCAGGAATTGGAGGTTGCTGTGAGCTATGATGTCACAGCACTCTATCCAGGGTGACAGCTTGAGGCTCTGTCTCAAAAAAAAAAAAAAATTACTGGAAAGATGTAAAAGGAGGGCCCTTGTTGAAAGTAACAGGCAGGAAGTGCTAGGAAGCTGGAGAAGCTCCTCAGAAGCCCAGTGTCCCTGAGGGCTCCCCTTGCTAGAGGTCATCTCTGCCCCTGTGGTCTGCTACTTGGTGAGGACAGCTGGGCACTGACCCTGAGCCCGGTGCTGTCTAATACAGATGCCCGGAGCTGAGACTCTCAGAGCCCTGGCTTCATTACCCAACTGTGTGCTATGGTCCCTATGGCTGTGCCCCTCTCAGATTCATAAGTTGAAATCCTCACCCTTCATGCGGTCATAGTAAGAAGTGGAGCATTCAGGATGCGAAGTGGTCTCTAGGGTGGGGCCCTCATGACTGGAATTAGTGCCCTTATAAAAGAGGCTTCAGAGAGCTCCCTTGTCCCTTCCCACTCTTGGGGAGCCAGCAAGAAGGCGCCATCCATGAACCAGGGAGCAGGCCCTGCTGGATGTGGGGGAACTGCTGGTGCCTTGATGATCTTGAACTCCCCAGCCTCCAGAACTGTGAGAAATAAATTCCTGTTGTTTAAAGCCACCCTGTTGGTGGTGTTTTTGTCACAGCAGCTGCATGGACCAGCACCCCAAGTTTCCTTGTTGTTGACTCCGCTGTGGCTGCTCAGACCCTCCCCCAGCTGTGATCGCCTCCCTGGATTAAATTCCTTCTCTTGTAAGGACTGTGGTGTTTCTGTTTTCCTGCCAGGCCCTGGTTGACTTGGGTCTTGGGTCTTGAATGAATTTTGAGAACATTATGTGAAATAAAAGAAGCCAGTCACAAAAAAGACAAATCTTGTGTGATTCCACTTACATGAGGCCCCTGGAGCTGTCAGATTCACAGACGAAAGGAGAACGGCGGCCAGGTCAGGTCGTGGGGCGGAGGGGGTGGGGGAGAGTAAGGGGTTGGTGTTTTCTGGAGACAAGGTTTCCACTTGGGAAGACGAAAAACTTCTGGAGGGGGATGGTGGGGACAGGCACAGAACTTAGGGCCCCTGAGCTGTACATTTAAAGATCGTTTAGTGGTCCATTTTATGCTATATATATCTTGCCACATGTTCTTAAAAATAAACATTTTTTAATGAAAAATTGTGTTCTAGAGGAAGTGGGCATTTTAACCCCTTCTGTGGAGGGGTTTTGCAGTAAAATTCACATCTGCGTTGATTCTGGACCTTCCCAGTTCACGAGCCACGCCAGCATCTGCCTCTTATTCTCTCGAATGTTATCCGGGCAAGTGAACAGAGATACTCGGAAACTCCATGTACCTGCTCCTCCCTACAGCTATCGCAGGCCTGATGTTGGCACTGAGGTATTTCCATACACTGCTGCCCCGCCGTGCGTCTGTCAGCGCGTGCCGTGGGGCTACGCTTTCTCTTCAGTGTGGCCCTGTGCACCTCCTGCCCCTGTCATGCATGGGGGGCGACGGCCTCCCTCCACCCAGAGGGGCCCTGGGTCCCTTCTTCCCAGCCAGTCAGTGCGGACAGAGGTCACATGCTCAGGGAAAAGGTGGATTCTGTCTGCTCCACAAGTCAGAGTGAAGCGGACCCATGTTTTGTAAAACACATGTTTGGCAAATGACTCCCTGTGGGTTGCAGAAATCCAGACGGGGTAAGTTTTCTAAGTGCGATGTCAGAATTTTACATCTGCTGATCCCCAAAGCACACAGGGCCAATGAGAAGAAGTGAGTTGTTTTTTCCAAAAGAAGAAAAAGTGGATATTCTGGGCATCATTAGAGCTGGGAGAAGTCTTAACATCCTGGAAGACCTCCCAGTTTTACAGATGAGGAAACTGAGGCATGCAGGGTGGGTGAGGTGCTTGCCCCATGGCTTGAACTTGAACCTGGGCTCTCGCCTGCACCACCTGGACAAGGCAGAGATTAGGGTCTGGTGATTGCAGAGTCAGACTGCTGGGAGCTTAAGGTTTGGTCACCCCTAGGCAAGTTCCTTCCCTTCTCTGAGTTTTAATCTCCTTATGGGAAAGTAAGAATCACAACAGCTCCCTCCTGGTGTGTGCGCACGCGTGTGCTACGGGGTCATGGAGATGCTGAGAACTGAGTTCACGACAGATGGAGCATGTGCCGGGCCCCCACCCTATTTTGCAGGTCCTGCTGTGCCCTCCCATCTTATACTGAGGTGCCCAAGGTTCCCTCTGAGGGGAGTGTCTGTTACAGACAAGGACCCAAACCCCCAATCCTCTTTACACACACCTTCCCTGGCCGAGGTCCAGGGGGCTGTAGGTCCCCGGATTCTGGAGAAACAGGTATTTCATGCTGTTCCCACATGAATGGCCAACAATTCTCCACTTGTCCGCCTGAGCTGCCGGGTAATTTCACAGATTGGCTTTTCTTGGCAAGGGAGGATGGTCGCTAAGGCAGTAGGGGGGCGCCGCTAGGTCACAGGGTCAGAGCTGCATGGTGGCTGGTGACTTCTGGGGTTACCTGCCCTCCGAAAAGATGTCACCTCTTCTCACTGGGGACCAGATGAACACATTCAGCCAGCAGTGAGGTGCCGACTGCTAAATGGGAAGGTGCAGTGACGGCCAAGCCTGAGCTCACGACTTCACGGAAATCGAGGTCTAGCAGGAGAGGGAGAATCACGTGAGCCTTGGAAGAGACACAGGGCGCCAGAGTCCTGACTAGTTTCTCATGGTTGAGGAGTATACGGATGAGTAAATTTTAAAAATGTTGATGTATAGATATCCCAAGATGCAGGTGGGAATGCTATTCACGTCTGGAGTTCTCGGTAACTCCACACGTAAAGCTTCTGGGGGAAGACAGAGCGTTTGAGGTGCAGTTGTATTTCACACCCCTTCTTCCCACCTCTGTCAGAGCTGAAGGTGGATGGACCCTCAGTGAGAAGGGCACATGTGGCTCACCTGCCCATTACCTGCCCAGGTGCAGCTGAGATGCTGGACGCACAGGAGTGGGGGGGAGCTCAGCTCTAGGGCGCTGAGGTGAGTGAGTCCTGTGTTTCTATCAGGTGTCACCACTCAAAATACCTGTGTGACTGCTCCCTCATTACCTTGGAGACAGGGAGTTGGGGTTCAGAGAGGCGGGAGAGACGGGAAGGGTGCGTTCTCACCCGGCTTCCTCCCAGGGGCAGAATGGATGCACCTTCCCTCTGGGGAAGCACAAAGGCAAACACAGCACGGAGATCTCAGATGTCGTGGACCCATCCTCGTCCCCAAGGAAAGACCCCGGATCCCAGCCCCACAGCACCAAGATGCTAGCCAGGCAGAGGTGGGCTGGGGAGGGGCCGCAGGCAGCTGTCACTGCAGGCAAAAGTCCCCAAGGAGAGAGGAAATGCGACAGAACCAGGAACTGAAAGAAGTTTGGCATGTTCGACACAAAACGAGGCATTTACGTGGATAATTGGCATGATTCCCACCGCCGTTTCACCGGTGACAACGGTATGGAGCTAACTTCTCAGGCCCTGGGAGGAAGCGCTTGGCCAGCTGCTAAAAGCTGAGGGTGGGAGAGGCCCCTGGCCTTGGAGAAGCTTTGCGCTTTCTTCCCTGGGGTGGAGACGCGTTTAAGGGGGGACATGGTCCACATCAGACCTGGGTTAGAACACAAGGCAGCTCACAGGGAACCAGGTGGGCGTTGCCACAGGAGCCAAGCAGAGGCCCGGGCAGAGGGTACAGGAGCCAGGCAGGGGCCCGGGCAGAGGGTCCAGGTGGGCGTTGCCACAGGAGCCAAGCAGAGGCCCAGGCAGAGGGTGCAGGAGCCAGGCAGGGGCCTGGGCAGAGGGTGCAGAGTGCAGTCCCCAGGGAGGGGGAGCGTGAGGAGCCTGGGAAGAAGCCTCGGGACTCTGAGCAGCTGAGGACAGGAGGCTTGAATGCTCAGGGGGACCTTGAGTGTGACCTCAGTCAGATAGGCTCTAGTAAGCACCAACTGCATACACAACCCAGCACTGGAAGCTATATGCTGAAAGCAGCATAAACCACAGAGTCCAGTCTTCCGGACCTGGAATGAGTTACGGCTTTTCTTCCTCATGTGTGCCACCTGAGCTATTCTTTCCAGAACTTTCTGTGCCCTTCAAAAATGGGGATGTGAGCAGCCTGGGTATGTGGCCCCCATGTTTGGCTGAGCTCAGGACAGCCGGGGAAGCGGATGATGAAGGGCACAGTGGGCAAACCTAGCTAATGGGATGCGTGTTCCCGGTGCAGTTGCAAAAAACGGACACAGACCGAGCGGCTCAAAATGACATAATTTGTTTTCTCACAGTCATGGGAGTCAGAAGCCCAGAAGAGTCTTAGGGGGCTAACGGTGTAGGTGGGGCCAGTCCCTTCAGAGGCTCTGGGAGGATCTGCCCTTCTCTCCCTTTTCACTTCGGTTTCCAGCTGGCACCCCACAGCTCACGGCCTCACAGCTCCATCCCTGCTCCTTCCACAGCCTCGCCTCCTCCACCCGCCTTCCTGGGTTCCTCCCACAGGGCCCTGTGATTACAAGGATCATCTAGGAATATTTCCATATCACGCGGTCTATGGAAGGTCACAGCCTCATCATTTGGGGACCATTACTGAGCCTGTCTCACATTCCCCCTGCATCAGGGGTGCTGACACTAACCAGCTGTGCCCCCGCAACGGGTGTGGGGCCAAAGACCTGGCCCTGCTGAGATGGCTGCGGCCCAGGCACGGAGACCCTCTCTCCTCAGACAGGGCCACTTGAGCTTTTCTTCCTGGACATTCCTCGTTCCTGGGAGCAGCATCTCTCAGGCTTCAGGTGCACTCAGATGGTCCGCAATCCCATCAAGTCCATCTCTGACTCAGCTAGCCCCAGTGGCTGAGACCCTGCATTTCCAGCGCGTAGTAAGAGCCCAGCAGATACGGGATGAATGGATGGGGTCTCCATGGTTGCTCCCTGTGTCAGCACCAAGATCTTGGCATCTTTCTCTGAATCTTGTCAACAGGCTCTCTGCTAGTCCTGGAGCCCCCAGTGGAGAAGAACTACTCGCAAAAGTCACCAGCACCGCGTGACAAAGACCAGACCAGACGGGCGGCAGGCAGACACCAGCCCCCTCTCCACCGTAACGCTCGGCCTCCATTATTTATACACCATTTTACTTGCTTGTGTGTAACTCAAAACCTTAGGTTGCCACACCAATCCCACCACAGCCCCCCAAATGAGGGCCAATTGGGCTGAAGTGACCCCGAGCCCTCCCCACTGTGTGTGTGCATTCTCCTGGCTACTGTTAGGCCTCCCAAAGCTTCACCAGAGCCCCCCGCCCTCCTCGGGATCTCCAGCCGGCCTGGGACGCACTGTGGGCTCTGTTTATTATTGTAGAGAAGCAATTTCCAAGGGGGTTGAAATACTTGTTAAAATTAAGGTAAAGAATGTGAACCACAGCCAGACCCTTGTCACCTGATGCCTCCAGAGCCTCTTGTTTCTCTGGGCTCCCCTCCTCTAGGGAAAAAGAATGCCAACCACCCAGCAGACGGGGACAGAGCGGGACCTCAGAGTGTGCCCCGGCTCTGGGGCAGGCACAGCTGTCCTGGGGGCTGGACACACCTGCTGGGCTTGTGCAAAAAAAAGGGTGGTGGGAAGAGTGAAGACATCCAGTCCAGTGAACTTGACAAATGATCGGGGTGGGGGGAAGAGTCTGCAAAACCAGCAACATCTGAGGGACCGGCCGTGTGCCTGCAGTGAGCTCCTCCGCCTACGGAGCTGAAGCACACATCTCCCTGCAGCAGAGGGTTCTTGCCGTCCAGGAGTCTGCACTGCGTCAACGGGAAAGGATGAAGCATCCTGACAGCTTCAAATACCACCAGGCAGAGCCCCTTCCAGGAAACCACCGAGAGGCTGCTCCCCCACACAGGAGGAATTACCGCTCCCAGGCAGCTTGTTACTTTCAGCAGACCCTCCCCCTTTTTTGTAATATGGGAAGGAGGCTATTTAGGGAGCATTAGCCCCAAATCACTTCGCGATGGCACTGGCTGCAGTGGAGGGTGAAGCTGGGAAGGCCAGTGGGGCTGTGGCAGGGCCTGCAGCTGGGCTCTATGGGACCCTCACTCTCTCAGCACGTCTAGGTGGGATTAAGGCCCCCTCCTAGATCCCCTTTTCAACTTCTTCTAGAGATTTGATGGGAAGAATGATGAATTTTAATAAAACATGAATGAATCACAACTTTTTTCCAAAGCAGGTTCAGATTTAAGTTCAGGATCCATCTTTGACAGTTTTTAGCACCCGGCTCAGGGCTGTAAGGGCAGGCAACGCGCCACACCTGTTTTTTAGGTGATTCACCATTTCTGGTGCAGGAGAAGAGGGAACGTGGATTTCAGGGTCTGGGTTCAAAGCCAAGATCCCCTGCTGTTTAAGGCTGGGTGATGTTGGGCAAACCCCAGGGTAAGGGACTTTATCCATCTGTGAAGATGTCTTCCTGGTCACAGAGAAGATAGAAGGCCAGAATGCAATAGTGAAGGGGCCCTGCAAGCCCTTGTGGGCAGAGGAGGCCATGGGTGGGGCCGTGTTGAACATGACTGCGCCTTAGAGACCCTTCTGCTCAGCGGAGGACAGGGAAGCTGCGAGGAATCAGGTCTCGGGAGCTGATTATGTTGATGACTCAGATCATTAAAGCCCATTGACCCAAAGTTAGAAATATGGAGATACATTCCCCAAGCAAAGATTCAGGGTTGCGAAGGTCCCTCTCCAGCCTTGAGGCTGTCCACATTACCAGCTCTTTGGAGATGCTCTGTGGGGCACCTTCTTCAAGGACAGTGAGGGGCCAAAGGAACAGCGTGAGATCCTGAGAGGGGACATGTGATGGGGGTCCCCCTCATCCCTGAGCAAGGTGAAAAGAATTCAGCCACGGCTCAGAACTTACCCACAGCTGTTTCAAGACACGTCCAGCTACTCTGATGGCTGTGGGCTGAAAAAGGAGTGACCGTGGGGACTGTTCAGACAGCTCTGGACAAAGTGTTGGAAGAGTTCAGTCAGTTTTCAAAGTTATGAAATGAAACCTCTACCTTGTAACTAATTAAAAATAGCATAGGCGAGGGAGCTCCCAGACCGGTGTGCCCTTGGCAATTGATTTGGTGGCTTCCTTCCAAATTCCGGGACCCTCCCCACTCCCAGCTGCTTGGGAGAGCCAGGCACTGGCCAGGCACAATGGCTGCTTCCTTTCTCATGTCTGCAAACCACCTCTGGAAGAGACATTATCAATTGTGCCCATTTTACAGATATAAAAAGCACAGAATAGCTTTTTAAAGCACACCCAAATTGAGCAGAAATAGTGAGGAAAGGTCCTTGTCAGAGCCAGTGTGGTTCCACTGTGACAGCCAGTCACCATCACATCAGGGCATGTGAGTACACACACGTGTGTCAGAGTTCTGCTTCTCCTTTGGATTTGCAGAAGTGTGATATACTCCGCAGGAATGTGCTGCTGGCTTTTTAAAAATATATATATATATCATAGCTGTGTACATTAATGCAATCATGGGGTACAATGTGCTGGTTTCATATACAATCTGAAATATTTTCATCGAACTGGTTAACGCTTTCATATGAAGGCTATAACCCAATTATAGCACAAGAATATGGGGAAAGGGGCACAGGAGGGTAATTGGTGGGACCACACCTATGGTGCATCTTAGAAGGGTATAGGAGAAACTTACTGAACGCAGAATACAAATGTCTGAACACAATAACTAAGAAAGTGCTGCTGGCTTTGAGAGGCACCATCAGCATCTCTCCTGCAAGCACGCAGGGTGCTCTCCTTCACACCTGCAGAGAGCCATTGGGAGTTAGTTTTTTAGCCATTTCTGAGTGTGGAACATTTTCTCAGCCTCCTGCCCATTTGGTGCTGTCACAGTGAGGTTGCAAGGGACCCCTTGGCACCTTTGTGTTGGGCACTGACAGTTGCTTTGCTGCAGGAAAGATGGGTAAGATTTCCAGGCGGAGAGCAAGGCCCTGCTGGGCTGATCTGCCGCCCGGGTAAGCTGTGCCAAAGGGGTGAGCTGGTGGGATGACTACAAGGCCTCCGCACAGAGGAGGGCCCGGGAATTGAATTCCAGATGGATGTGCCCCTCCTTTTGTGGGAGAGTGGCCAGAGCCAGGGCTTCGCAGATCCAGGGCAATTCAGGCAGTGGGTGGTCCGATCACCAGACGGCTGATGTGAGGAGCGCTCCCAGGCAGACACTGCATTTACTCAGCTGCTGGTGAGCTCAGCCCCAGGTTCCTCATCCCTCCTGACAGCTGCAGGGACTGGGGATTCTGGAACTCTGGCAAGTAGTGCCCAGGTTGCCACTGCTGGTGCCTGGAAGCTGGGGACCAGGAGCCACAGAGGCCGCCATCCCCAAGACTGTGCAAGAGAAAGTTCACCTCTCACGACTTGAAAGAGAAAATGGAAAATGTTCTGCCAGGAGACAAAAATTGCTCTGACATAGACTTTAAGAGCTGTGGTGGGTCCAGACTCAGCCCCTGATATTCGAGGGGAAGAGAAATTCCTCCACCAGATCAATTCCCTCCTCTCCATCCATCCTGGGGGGGAGGCTGCTCCCCCAGAGCGTGGTGAGTATCTTGGGAGGCCTCATGTAACCTAAGACACTTGAGGGCGGGGTCGGGCGCTTCCTCCACTGTGGTCACTGCTGAGAGGCCGGCAGTGCAGGTGTTGTCTCGGCCAGGCAGAGGTGCAGAGGGACCAGGTGCAGTGGGAGGGACACCGGGACCTTCTATGTGCTGGCCGATGCCCTGCTCATACCTCCGGGCAGTGGGTGGATCTGGGACACTAACCAGGCCTTAACTACTGGGTTTAACTGCTCCCTGTGAGTTGAGCTCTCAGCAGAGTTGCCAGACTTAGTAAATAAAAATATAGGCGTCCCAATTCAGTTTTACTTTCACATAAACAATTATAATAAGTTCTCTGTGGCTGCCTTAACGAATCACTTCAAACTGGGGTGGGAGAGAATTAAGACAATAGAAATTTATTATCTTCATTGTCCAGAGATCAGAAGTCCAAAGTCAAGAATTTTGGCAGGGTTGTGAGCCCCCTGTGGGTCCGGGGTCCTTCCGGAGGCCCAGGCATTCCTTGGCCTGTGGCCACATCACTCCGGTCTCTGCGTCCGTCTCTCTGTGGCCTTCCCTGGTGTCTTTCCATGAATTCATGTGTCATTCTTACAAGGACACCAGTCGCTGGATTTAGGGCCCACTGTACTCCAAAATGACCCCATCTTAACTAACTACGTCAGCAAAGACCCTATTTCCAAAGAATGTCACACGCCAAAGTTCCAGGCGAGCATGTATTTTGGGGGTGGACATTATTTATCCACGGCAACAGTGAAAAACATTTTTTAGTTCTACATGACATATTCTATACCAAAATGATTTTTTCTTATCAAAAATTCAAATATTACAAGAGATATGTACTAAAAAAAATGATTCACTTTTACCTAAAATTCAAGTAGTGCACAGGATATATTTGCATATTAAGCATTATGGTGTTTACCTGAAATTCAAACCATTGCATGGGACACACTTGTTCCTGTTTAGACCTGCAGCTGAATCCTGCGTCCCACCTATCCACATGCGTCCTGCCCCGCTCAGGCCCCTCTACTGCAGAGCACACAGGCTGCCCACCCCTGTGGCATGACAAATGTCAACATCCCTGCTGGCTCCCTGGCACCACTCTCAGACTCTGGAGACTGTTGTCCCTTCCCACACAGAGGGAGGGGAGGGAACTACCACAGTGAGGCTGCAAAGCAGGAAAGCCCCCCAGGAGCCCCTTTCCCTGCATCTGTTAGAGGCTGTGGTGCGGGAGCTTCTGCTCCTCCAGGAGGAAGAGTTGGGACGCTTGTCTCCATTTCCCACTCGGCAGGCAGGGAAGAGGAGAGAACTTGGATCACCTCATGCGTCACTTGGGCTGAGTTCATTAAGCAATGCTGTTCACTGGGGGCAGGGGGCTGATGCAAAATCTACAGGCTGAGACTGGACCCTTGTTTGGGGCGGAGAGACCCATGGCAGGCAGTGTGGAGAGGGAATACGATCCATCTGCCACTCCGAGGGGCCCCCTGAGACAGCCTGGGGGTCTCCGTGAAAGTCCCTGTTCACATCCCACTCGAGAGGCCCCTGGAGGCAGAATGTTGTTCTCAGGGTCACACGGCGAGTGAGGGACAAGGATTGGAATCTACTGCCCCGTCTGACTCACATCACACCCCCCAGAAATGCTCAGCTTTGTGAGCGTTTGTGGGTTCCACAAATAGTTGCTGCCTTTTACCCCGAGCTGGAGGCCACAAAGGGCTTGAGGCCATGCACTGCAAGTGGCCGTGACTCTAGACCTGATGGGCTGCCTGTCACCACCACGAAGGAGAGCTGGTGTCCATCCAGGCACGTGAGTGTGTGGGCTGAGCTTGTGAGAGCGTGGACAGCGTGCCTGCGTGTGTAGTATCAGAGTCACTCTCTGATGAGCATGTGAGTGTGTGGAGAGCACACGTGTGTGTGGTATTAAGCAGAGGGTCAGAGGGGCTTTCTCTGATAAGACATGTTGGGAGTGACCTGGAAGGAGTGGGCTCCAGCCAGCCGCTGTCTAAGGAAGCTGTGTGTTAGGCAGAGTGGCAATGCAAAGGTCCCGGGGCAGAGCTGGGGTCGGGGTGCTGAGGGCTCAGCACGGAGGCAGCGTGGCTGGAACTGAGCTTCACGTCTCTTAGCTGCAGCCTTTCTGGACATTGAGTTGGACCAGCGGGCAGGTGGAGCCTCTGCAGACCGTATCACATCCTGGCATCTGTGACATATGGTCCCAATAAAACTGACTTAGTCTCCCTTCTGGAAGGATATCATCAGAGGTGGTTGAAACCAGGAAACACCCCGCCGAAAACACAAGGCCACCCTTGGAGACAACGTGGTGTTCACTTCTTGACTCCCTCCGTCCTCGGACAGACGGTGGCTTCATGTCTGGCCTCAGAAGACTTCGCTCTCCTACTAGAGGCTAAATTTGTCCCTGGGTCCCCACTGCCCCATGGAAAACTTGGGCTACCACATCAACTGTGATCTAACTCCACTCAAGATACAGGCATGCGTCACACAAGTGAACACACGTGGGACTGTGTCTGCCGCACGCGGGGGCGGGGAGAGGAGGAGACTCACAATTTCTCTGTTTCAGGGACCTGTTCCGGGGCCAGAGTTTCCTGACACAGCCGTGCAAGTGTGTGTTCTCTGTCCCCAGGGCGCTGCCAGCCAGGCTTAGCGGTGAAGCCCTTGTGCACTATGGCCTGTGGTCATGACCTCTGTACCTGGGGGTCTCCAGGGGCTGCAGAGGAGGGGCCTCCCCACAGGAGCGGCTCAGGGCTGGATGGGCAGAGGGGCCCCTGAGTATCTGAGCTGAAAGAGCCAGCATGTTAGGCCACACAAGGCGAGCAGCTGGCGGGGGGAAACGCAGACATTGCCAACTGTTTTACCTCATCTTCCGTCTCTCTGGGCTGGAGGGTCCCCGTCACCTCTCCTGGTGTCCAGAGCATCCTTCAGGACAGCTGTCCCCGACCTCCGCTCTCACAAAGCGCTGGTTCCAGCCGCTCCCCAGTACTAGGAAAGCGGCTGAATGGTCTTTGTACTCTGGGTTCTGGTCTCTAACTGCACCGTTGTTCTCTGGGCTTGTGGTTGGCCCCGGGCTCAGTGCGTTCCTCCCAGGCCCACCCCAGAATGTGAGCTCTGGGGCAGAAGGGATGCAAACAGGCACTTTCACTGAAGAGTCTCGGTGCCTAGAATACAGTCGGCAGCCACTTACCTGTCACCTTCATTATTTAATGGGCTGGGACTTGAAGGACAGCAGAGATATATGAAAAAAGCTAGAGCCTCTGAAAAGCCCCCTGCACCTGCTGCTTAAACAACATGAAGAAAAACGGGGGAATGGAGCCGGGACCCAGTGGGGTGAAGCCACACCAGCGTCGATCTTGAGGGGTGATGGTCACCACGAGAGGGAGAAGAAACAGTGACGGGGAACATGGCCCTGCCCTCAGACCGCCCCCTGCACCTCACAGGAGGTGCTGGGAACCACTTGCTGGCTTATTGCCATGTTTATTTCTGGGATCATTTGTCCTAAAGAGGGACAGGCAGAACGGGGAAGGGGCTGTGTATGAGGAGGAGCGGACAGAATAGGTTAGGAGGACGCCCCACTAACCACGCCAGGCGCTGCTGGCGCCTGTGAAGGGTCCCGTGAGCCCCACTCTCACCACTTGCTCCCCATTCGAGGCTCTGCCGCGCGCCGTGTCCTCAGCTCAGGCTGCCGGAGTGGAGCACCACAGCCCGGCTACAACAACAGGGATTTGTTTCCTTGCAGTTTTGCGACCCGGAAGTCTGAGAGCCAGCTGTCGACAGGGGCGGTTTCTGCCGAGTCCTCTCCCCGTAGCTGGCAGACGGCTGTCTCCTCCCTGCGTCACCACGTGCTTGTCCCTCTGTGCGTGGCTGCCACCTAATCTCCTCCTCCCATAAGGACAACAGTCCTGTTGGGTAAACCCCCTCCCCCGCACAACCTGATGTTACCTTGGTCACCTCCGTCAACGTCCCTTCTCCAAACACAGCCACAGTCTGATGTCCTGGGAGCTCCGACTTCCGCAGAAGAATTTTGAGGGACACACTTTGGCCCGTAACACACTATGACTCTTGTCTGTGACAAAGCAGATGAAACCCAGCGCCGTGCAGCCTGCACACCGTGTGGGGAGAGACGTAGCTTACCCAGATCTGCAAGGCCGATGGTGGTGAACGTGGGGCAGCCCAGGGCCGGGTGGTATGTCCAGTGGGGACTCTGCAGTGTTAGAGGCTGAGGGTCAGGGGAAGCCGACTCCAAAGATGGCACCTGGGCCAAGTCCAGAGAGAGGTGGAGGACAAGCTGGGAGGAAAGCCTCCTGGGTCCAGGGACCGCGTCCGAGATGGGGCAGGGAAGCCCTGGGGCGGTGGGGAAGGTGTGGCTGGCAGGGGTGAGGATGGGGAGGCAGGGTGCGTCTGAAGACCTGTCACTTTTACTGATGCTCTTCCAGTTGAAAATCTCCTCCCCTCAGTATCGTCCTAAGAAGAAGAGCAGCGAGTTTGAGCACTTGGCTGTTTTGTCTCCGTGGGGAACCTCACATTGGGCCTGGAGGGGCTTGGTCTGGCATCGGGGCCAAGCACAGCCCGTCCAGCAGCGGGGAGACCGTGCAGGGAGCGTCGGAGCCGTCCCAGCTGGTTGGCATTACTGTGGAAACTGTAATAAAGAGCACAGTTTGCTGACAAATTCGGTATTTTCTTATATAGTTTCCAAAAACTTTATAGAGTGTGAGGCAAACCACAAGTCGTCGGCGTCATAGCAAAACAAAAACACACACAGAACAGGAAAGGTCCCTGAGAGACAGCAGCTGTCAGCTTCTCCCTGGTACAGTTTGCTGGAAGAAAAAGAAAAGAAAGCGGGCTGTGGAGATGGGGGCGGGACGTAGGTCAGAGCGACCGTGACAGGAATCTGTTTGCAGCCCGGTGGCTGCTGCCGGAATTTCAAGGCACTTCGCTCTGGGGGTCGGGGACCCTCGGAGGCGGCTGCCGCGTGGGAAGCTGAGTCCTGATCCTGGCCTCATGGCCCACAGGACCCATAGCCCTGTGGCCTGTGGCTTAAATGCCCATTGCTGGGACTCGGGGACCTTCCCTTTGATTTATGACTCAGGCCGGTGGCCCTGCGTCCATCACGGGAAGCTGAGCCCAGCTTCCTGGAGTAGGAGGGTGACCGCTGGAAGCGGTCTAAGTTGACTCCCGTGGCTTCCCCAGTGATCGGACATGGGGCCTCTATTTTTAGAGAGTGACCATCTCCAGGAAGGTCTGGTCAGCCCTCCAGCACGACGGGGGCCTTGCGGGTGACCAGGGCAGACTGGAAGGGCCGCCGTTCAGAGCACGGTTTGGGTCTTCTCCCTTAACAGACCATGCAGAAGGCCACCGAGGTCACCGGTGCCTTAAACCATGGGGTCATGGTAGAGTGCTGGAGCTAGTGCCACCCAAGGCCACCACCGCCATCTGGAGACGCCGAGAGGTTTGTTTCCTGCCTCTGCAGAACACATTCATATTTCTGGAATTATTTTTCAGAATGGCTTGAGTAAAATATATTCAATTCTTTTCCTGTCAGTGGTTTCCTATTTTAGTTTGGGTTTTCCCAGAAGCAAATTCTAGGACAAAGATTCACCTGCAAGTGGTTTGTTTGGGAGGTGATTCCTGGCAACACCTGTAGGGGGAGGGAAAGGGACTCGGGGCGGGGCCTGAGCAGGGCATGTTAGTCCAGAAAGGGCACACCCAGGGGGTGGGAGCTTTAATCTGCCAGGACCAGGGCAACAGGAGCCTTGGGGCACTGAGGGGGACAGTAACAGGAGTCCTGGGACAGTGGGGTTGGTGTGGTCAGTGGGCATGGAGGGGAAAGGGAGGTATGGCTGAGACCATGGGGGTAGAGGGCCCTCAGCAACTGGGCCTGTTATTGTTACTGACACCCTTTCTGATTGAAAGACCCCCTCCCTCTGAGACCCCTGCCTCAGCGTTGCCTCAGCCAGGGGGAGGGGTGGGGAGGTGGGTATCGACTCCCAACTCTTTTTCGTCACTGGTTAAAAGCTGCACAGGGACTGGGTTGGGACCAAGTCGCCCTGGGCCCTGGGCCAGGGTGTGGTCAGGCACAGTGATGTCACACTTTCGTCTTCCGTATCTGGCAGATGTTGGTGCTGTAACCCGGGACACAGGGAAGCAGGTTTCCAGGTAGGAACGTCCTCAGACTGGAGCAGACCTCTCTGTCTGTGAGAGGGGCTGTAGGCCCCGCTCCCACCCAGTCTTGTGCTCTAAGCACGTCACCCACCCATCACCTGCCCTGTCACCTCTCTGGCTCTCTGGTTATGTGAAGGCCGTGGGCTGTTGGGACCCAGGTGAAGCCACCGAGTGGTGCCTAATTGCCACCTGGCCAGGCGTGCCCAGGAGGCCAGAGAGAGAGAAAGCTCACGTGTGTGTGCGGGGGGAGGACAAAGGACAGAAAAGGGGGTGCCACAGACCTTCGCCATCTGGTGCTCTCACGGGGGGTCATCTTTGCTTCTTTGGGTTTATCTGCCTAAGAGGAAAGTAACCCGCCTGATGCTGCGTTCCCACATCTCTGCCACCTCCGATTCCCTGTGTGTCAGGCAGGGCTGAGCAGCTCTCACAGGTTCACAGGGAGGTTCTATTTTCAACCCACAGAGGAGCAAGTGGGGCCTCAGGAGCACCGGACTCACTCAGGCAGGGTTAGCCTCAGATAGGTTAGGGTTAGGGTTAAGGTTAGCCTCAGACAGATCCAAGGTATTGGGCCCTGGCTGATGCCAAAACACCTGCTCTCTACCCCAAGTTTGTCAAGAAATTTTAAAATATGGAGGAAACTAGTACTTGCATGCAGGAAGTTCAAGGAAGAAAGTAAGTGATCGTGGCACCCTGTCCAAGTCTCCCTTAGAAGTGTGGAGGGGAAAATGGATGGAAAAGCCTCTTGATGGAGGTAGTGGACAGAATCCACAGAGGAGGGAAAGTTGTGTTGGGGTCTGGAGGATGTGCGTTTGCCAGGGATCAGAAAGTGTAGAAGGAAAAGTACCTGTTGTGAGTGACAGCTCGCCCTCACACATCCTGGCTTTGCAAAGGTGGACGTGAAATCAGAAGTATGCCCAAAGCTCACACCAAGTGCTGGGCAACACTGTCGCATACAAGCTCCCTGGCTGCAGGGAGGGGGCAGTCCTAGCAGCAGGCTCTGGAGCAGGGGCTGCTGCCTAAACCCCAACATGGAGAGTCACTCACTCAGGTCTCCCCACCCTGGGCTCCCCTGGACACTGGGAGTGGGTCACACAAGCCATCATTCTAGTCACTTACCACAACTTCCCCTCCCCCATCCCTACTCTCAGAGTGAAGAGACGGCCAGCAGGTCTCAGCAGAGGCTCCCGTCTGACCTTGGTCTTGTCCCGCATAAGCTGGACAGCAGCTTCAGGAGGTGGCATAAACACAAAAGTAAAAGTGTTTGCGGAATTAGATGCGGAAACAATCCGCCTAGTTTCTGGTTTAAGAAAAAACATCTCAGGGCCAAATGCCCCCATCCCCGCTGCAGGGCTCTGTTGCTTTGCCTGCCTCTGAGATAGAGCACACTGGCCAGCATGTGCATAGCAGGTGCTCATGGGCCCCCTGCTCATCACAGGATATCCCAATGCAAGATGCTGGGCACCCCGGACTCTGACAACTAAGGTGAGGCTGGTCTTGGACTTCACCACCCCACAGATGCACAGTATCCACTGACAGCTTTATTCAGCTCATGGAGAGATGAGTACTGGGCATCCCCCAGGCCAGCAGAGGCCATGAGCAGGGCTCACACCACCTGGACCCTACCTGGGCCCACCCTATCAGCTGGTCATCGCCTCCCAGAGCTGCCCGCAGAGCTCCACCAGCGTCCTTTGCAAGCACGAGTTTGGCATCAGCACTGGCCAGGTGCGCCAGGGCGCAGACATGAGCAGCAATGCATGTCGGAGCCCCTGAGATGTGCATTCCCTTCCAGATCAGATATGGAGACGCGGCCTCAGAGCTCTCCCAGGGGCTGCAGGGGATGGGACTGCATGTGACTTACATTAGCCAAATCCAAACCCCAATTTAGTTTTCCATGCCTGAAAATAATACATTTTTTGTCTTCTGAAATGAAGTATTTGGGGAGTGGGCATGAAGACCTGAATGGCCCTGAGTGTGGTTTGGCCCGGCCCCTCCCTTGTCTCCTCTCCAGCTCTCTGGAACTTGTGGGTGGGGAGCAGACCAGGCCCCCATTTTCCAGAGTTCTTCATTTGTTCTACCCTGTTTCACATTCATTCCTTAACAACCCCCCCCACCCACGACCCACCACAAGCTGCTTTTTGTTCAAACATAACACGTCAAAGGACAAAGCTGAGGTTTGCTCATGTGGGTCTGGTGGCTGCACTGGGGGGGTCTAAAAGGGGTTACAGAGAGTACGCTTTGGGGGATCTTCTGAGGGAATGTGAAATCAAGGAGTGAAGAAGACTGTGGGTCCAGTGCACCCCCACACATGAGGATTTCCCACCAATACCGTAAGGACACTAGGATGGGTTTTAGCTCAGACCACACTCAAGGTGAGCCCAACATCAGTTCTTGGCAGAGATGTGATAGGGGAAGTCTGCCTTTAGCGCCCGCCCCCACCTTTATTTTCTCCTTCATTTCAATACGATCCCATCCCTGACCTAACATCCTCAAGCCTCCTCCCTCTTCCACCTGTGATCTTATGCACCCAGCTCACCTGTCCTACCAAAACTTGATCAAACAAGGGGGGAAAAATACTTATGCCAGTCATTTACATATTAGTATAAATGAGCTCTGGAAGGTCCCATTTCTGGAGTGGGAGGGGCATCTTCACCCAACCCAGTTATTTCAGTGATTGAGCCAGTGCTTGAGCTGCACTGACCATTCACAGCTTCCAGGGCAGGTGAGACGAGTGTTTCTAGTTGAGAACTTGCCACGGTCTCCATGCACAGGGGTCTGCCCCTGCATGTGTGTGTGTGTGTGAGAGAGAGAGAGAGAGAGAGAGACAGCCTGGGTTGCCCTGTAGCAAGGAAGCAAGTGGCCATTCCTGTACTGGAACTCTCCAGCAATGTCTGTCTGTAGCAAGAGGGGAAGCAAGGACTCCAGCTTGGTTTTTTTGTTGTAGACAGGAGCGGGCACTGAGTCAAAGATGGCTGCTAAAAAAACCTCGTCCTCCCCTCCGCTGACTCACCGGGTGGGAATTGCTAACCCAGATGCCCGAATGTGGCTGACCCCACGGCCTTGCACTGAAAAATAAAGACAGGATCATTTTAGTTCTTGTGTGAACAAACAACAGATTCAGCCACATTTTCTTTCTCTGTTCTTTTTTGTTTTTTTTTTAACTTCAGTGATTTCGACAGCTCTACATAGGGCATTCGATGTAACCCCTCGTGTCAGCAGCTCTGAGAGGAGAGGGGGACATGAGCTGCACACGGGCACCCTTGTTTTGTTTTTTAACATAGCCAGGGATTCTTGCTATGTAACAGGGACAGGAAAATTAAAACTCTTAATTTGTCTGATTCTCCAGCTGAGTTAGCAGGAGATTAGTTTGGGAGACGGCAACTCTGGGCTCAGGTGTTGCCCCGACACTCAGGAGGTTGTCGCCTCGTATCCCAAGTTTCTTATTGGCAAGCGAGGACGTTGGTCCCCACCAAGGGTGGCAGCTGCAGGGCACACATGGCCCAGGCCAGCCCCAGCCCGCTGCCCTCCTGTCAGCCTCAGCATCCTTCCCGAGCCCTTTCTGTGGGAGCCACAGGAGCCTGGCGGGAACTCTCATGACTCTGTGTGGTCATCAGCCCTGCTGCTCACCAACTATTTCCTGCCCTGTCCGTCACCTGGGGCTGTGGCTGGGGCCAATGGATGGTAAGAAAGAGGGAAATGCATCACTTGGGGCCCTCCAGAGCCCCCCAGGACCAAGAGGCAGCCCACCCTGAACACACACCCCAGAACAGCTTCCGAGAGCTGAGGCCCACTGCCCAAGACAGACATGGACGTGGATGAGAAGTTGGCCTCTAGTTTTCAGCGTGAACCTGCAGACGGTGGGTGGTTCATTGCCTCTGCACAACTTACCCTTTCCTCGTGCACTGCCCTGGCCCCTCCATCCCAGGGCCGTCCAAGTCTGGGAAACTTGGCCATTTTTCCTGCCTCCAAGTGTCCCTCGGGACCTGTCACACACTGACCCCAACCAAAGAGTGCCCTGAGGGAACTCCTGTGAAGCCAGCTCTCAGATCTGTGGGTCGGTCCTGCGGGGCCAAGCTTTCCATAATCCGGACCAGTCCCCGGCTTCCAGGACCTGGGATGCTGGGGACAGCCTGTGTTGGGAGCCAGAAGTGATGAGTATTAGCCAAAAGCAGCTCTGTGTCCATCTCTTTTTGTTTGCATAATGCTTTCCAGTTTGAAAAATAATTCCTGACACCACTTTTCCTTAAGGCCTCTAACCCGGGGAGTGGGGACTGTCCAAGGCCTTCCTTTAGGTCAGCGAGGACCGTTTCACCTCTGTGGTAGCTAAGCAATGTCCAGTGAGAGGAGACGAGCCCTGCGCCCACCACGCGCCACAGTTCCTGCTTCCCACAGAGGCCCCTCCTCTGGGACGTGGACGTCATTCAGCTCAGGGTAGGGGAGAAAAGGGAGGGGCCTGGGGTTCCAGGGAGAGGCTGGCTGCCTAACGTGAGCATTTGGGAGAAATCTGGGATCGTGGGACATTTCAGTGCTCCGGGGCCTGGCAGACCTGCCCCCAAGTTGGCTCCCACTGTGACTCTTTTCCCAAATTTGTACTTGTCAGAAAAACTGGATAGGTTGAAGAGTCATCTGTAAAACAGACATCATAAGCCGTCCCTCACAACTGAGGAGGCAGTGACAGGGACGCACTTACCAGCACCGGGGCCTGGCGCCTCCTGCCCTCAGGGAACCCGAGGAGGACATGGGGCGGGTGTTCTGGCTCCAGCAGGAAAGGGGACAGTGATAGCTGACTTCCCCCCACACATTCGATCCCTGCCACCGCCTGTCAGATGCCAACATCAGGACCTTTAAGGAGCCTGACAGGTCTCAGAGGTGCCAGCACTGCCGTCATTTAAGCCTGGTCCCAGGGATGACCACCCTGTGCGCCGCACCCTTCTGTAAAACACGCTCATAGACCATTAAGAGGATAAAAATTGAGAGATCCCTATCTTATTTTCTGCCATTTACAAAATTTCTGTTTAAAAACTAACAACCTAAAATTACTTTTCAAAATCTCTTTTACAACAGTGGAATCGTTCACAGGTGCCGTGGTGTGGCACAGACTGGGGGGCTGCTCCCGCCGGGGTGACATGGGGGCGCCTCTCCACTCACCTCAAGGCTTCTGCGAGTGATTTGGACGCTGGGATGAGATTCCTGCCCATTCTTGTTCCTTCTTTGTATTTTGCTCTGTATTTTTTTTTTCTAAATTCCATCTATAGGTCATGCATTACTCTGCAATCTTTGTTTATGTTTAAAATAATAATACAGGGGGCGGCACCTGTGGCTCAAGGAGTAGGTTGCGGGGCCCATATACCTGGGGTGGCGGGTTCAAGCCCGGCCCTGGCCAAAACTGCAAAAAAAAAAATGCGTCTAACTCTTCTTTAGGTCTGTTCAAAATCATTTTCTCATTTCATTTCTGCCCCTGGGAGGTACTTGGAAAGGGCTCAGAGAGGTGATGTGACCTGCCCAGGGCACCACAGCTCACAGGGCCTGAGCTGGAATTTAGATGTTGTGTTTTCCATTCCAGATGACTCATTTCATTGAATCACAAGCTGCTTCCTTTGACAAATGAAGAGTTCTTGGGAAAATATTACGGCAAGATGATAGGTTTTTAAAATAAAGGTGTTCACAACTGCTTGAAAGATCCATTTTTCTTAAGGAATTATGAGGTAGAAATTTACTCTCCTGAATAGAGGACCCTGAAAACAAGTGGTGAACACTCTCTCCCTCTCCTTGTATGCTCAGCTTTAAAATAAATGCATTTTGACTGTGTTTAAATTAAAAGAAAGTCAGGAGAGATAAGTTTACTAGTTGTGGGTAATGTACGCAATCTGTAACTATAAAATCATTTCTGTTTATTTATTTTGAAGGGTCTAACCTGTTATTCTCTCCAAACAACCCATGTATTGTCTACAGAGAGGAAAACTCAGCACAGCAGCTGTGGTTGTTGAGAAGATAGAGGGTACACAATTAAGGTTGGGTTTTTTTAAAATGTGTGAGGGTTTAGCAATCACCCAAGTTGGTGCTTTTCTAACTTCATTGTGTGGAACGGATTCAGTTTCTATTCCAGAAACTCTTTGCATGCTAAAAAGTACTGAGGAACTTAAAGAGATTTGCTTACATGGGTCCTAGCTATTAATATTTATTATATTAGAAAGCAAGATAGTAATTTAAAAAATATTCTATTTGTTTACTTATTTTAAAATAAATGAGCTCATTTCACAATCATCCCATGGGCCAGGCCTATATTCTTTCGTAAGCTTCCCCACGTGGACCTTACTCTGGTAGTGCTCACTGAGCCCTGAGCGCCATCTGATCAATGCTTACTGTTCACACCACACCACAGTATGTGCATTTCGTTCCTGACAGTCCTTTAGTTCATCCATTTTTATTTCAATTGAGGACGTTTCACAGAAATTTGCTTGCTGGGGGCCGGGTGCTCTCCTGAGCATTTCATTTTATAAATATGAGCCCCTGTAAACTCACAGTAACTCTACTTACTGTGAGTAAGTAACAGTAAAGTACTGTTTCACTACTGTTGTACTATAAGTACAATTGTACTGTAAGTACAATTTCACTGCTGTTGTACAGATGAGGAAACTGAGGGTCAGAGAGGCCACACCAAGCCAGGACTGGGACCCAGTTGGCAAGTCCGGCTAGGGTAAAGGATTTCTCATCCAGGACTGGGGCAGTTCACCTTCGGGAGTGCACGGCCTCTTTCTGGAGTGCTGGGAGCTCCTTCTGTGGATCCGCTATTGAGATGGTGACAATCTGGAGACCCCATGCCAGTTCGTCCCTGATGATCACAGACCCAAACTAACAAGGGCTGTGAGGAGACCCATCAGCCTGGCTTCCACGGGGCCCACTCTTCTCTCTCCTCCTCTCTCTGCCGAGCCTCCGCAGCTCAGCCCCTTCCCACTCACCCCAGCCCACAGAGTGAAGTGCCCGTGAGCCGTCTGGGGAACCAGACAATGACAGAAAAACCCTTCCTTAGAGGGCAGAGCTCTTCCCCTTACCTCACATACTCCGAGTGTGGCCAGGGGGTCGTGCAGGTGTTTCTGATAGGGCTTTTTGTGGTAAGAATAAGGAAGAAAAAGGAGAACCGGGAAGGAAATAGGCTCTTTGCTAACAAGTGATGGCAGATTTCATAGGAAACTTGAATGTGAGTCCAGGGTAAAGTCCTGACCATGGGTTTGAACCAGGCCCGAAGACCCTGGGCAAGCCGGAAGGAGCCTGCTGCCACCCCACTTGTGCCGAGTCTGTTCTCAGCACTGACCTTGAACACAGACGTAAGACTTCAAAAAAACACCCTGCTGACCCTTTTCTTATCATCTCCAAGAAGCAATGGAATAGGATTGGCTGTGAGGCAGCAAGTTGTGCAAACTGTGTGCTCCTGGGCCCGTCACCTCTCTCTGAGCCTCAGTTCCGCACCTGTACGATGAGGATAATAACCCAGGTTGTCGTGAGGATAACGTGTGGGGGGACTTCCGGGCTTCTTCCTTGGACATCAGATCAGCTGTGATGACCGCAGTCCACACTCTTTGTTTCAGTCCACACAGATCTATCCCGCCTCCCCACTTAACTGTGACTCACAGCGGCCTCTGGTTAGCTGACATTTCTCATCTGGAATTAAGCTGTAATAAGTGTGCTGTGTGGACCAACCGGGAATATTCCACAGCTCCGGACAATATAATTCAGGGGAAGGGAATGAATGGGGCAATGGAAAAATCAGGCTGAGTTACAAGAAGTTTTGCCCCAGTGACAGCTGGGAGAGGATGTGGGGTCAGGTCCGTGTACTGGTCAGATGAAGCCAGGCCTGGGAAGGTTCTGGCGATCTGTGACCTCACTGGGGGAGCACTGGGCAGCGGGGCTGTCAGCTTCCTATTCCGACAGAGAAGGGAGTGAGGGAGCGGGCACAGGGAAGTCGCCTGCACATGTGGTTGTTGTTACAACTGCTATTGATTATTGCCGCTAAGCTGGGTCATTTTATCCTGGTAAGTCTCAGGATAATGCAATTATAGAAGATAATCTGGAATAGAGCACTGTAAAAGAAAAAAAACTCATTCATTTTAAAGAGAGCCTTAAGAATAATCTAAAAGGCACACCATCTTCTTTATTTTCCTATCAGCTAAGGTTTCATTTTCCAGCACATTCCACTCCCCGCCCTCAATTTTCTTTTCCCAGACAAATAAGACCTCATGAGGATGCTGAACTCAGACTGAGGTGGAATCAGGGCCCCTAACTCAGACTGAGCTGGAATTAGGGCCTGGGGCTCAGACTGAGCTGGAATCAGGGCCCTGTGGTCAGACTGAGCCGGAATCAGGGCCCCTAATTCAGACTGAGCTGGAATTGGGGCCCGGTCTCAGACTGAGCTGGAATCAGGGCCCTAGTCTCAGACTGAGCTAGAATCGAGGCCCCATCTCAGACTGAGCTGGAATTGGGGCCCCGTCTCAGACTGAGCTGGAATCAGGGCCCTAGTCTCAGACTGAGCTGGAATCAGGGCCCCAGGGTCAGACTGAGCTGGAATCAGGGCCCCGGTTTAAGTCTTGCACATGGACTCCTTTTCTTCTCCAACTTATTTTTATTTCTCCTTAATCCTTATTTGAGAGAGTTCTGAAACTTTCTCATTCTTTTATTTTTCCATTTTAATTTTAGTATCTGCGCTGCCAAAGCGAACTTTGCAGGATTTTCCAATAAATTAAGAAACTTACGGTCTGTTTTGGGAGTAGCAAAGGGGTGAATATCAATGAAAAAAGAAGAAAAAACAACAGAAAAACCCCCCAAACTTTCTTTCCACATCCACAGGATTCTCACCCACATAAATGGAGTCCTTATTTCTTTCTTGTTTTGGAGATGGTCTTAGAAAATCCTTTAATAGTGCATTTTGCTGATTTGCAGTGTTTTCTGTGGCCTGGGATTAACTGTTTTAGGCTGAGAAGAAGAAGATGGCAGCTCCTTTGAGGCTCGGTCACACCCCTGGCCATAGCGGGGTGAAGAACCAGCCGGGTGAGCTGGACGAGGTCCGTGTAGTTCAGAACTGAAAGAGTCTTAGGGTGATCAGCACACTTGACAGCAAATGGTGATGTTTGTTCACCAAGTAAGGGCTGTATGGCCAAAGGGAAACTGAGTCATGAGATGTTAATTCCTTCTGTCACTGTCCCATTTAGCCGTGGATTAACCCTTATCAGTAAGTGGTTTCGTAAGATTAATTCTCCCCTGACAGGAGGCTGGGCACTTGCCCGTGTGCTGACATTGGCCCTTGTTCCTCCGGACCCCCGAGTAAGTCAAATCCCATTATCCTCCCACCTCATTGTAGTTAATTTCCACCTCCTGCACCAACCCCTTCCCCCAGAACTACCAATGAGAGACAGAAAGCTGGGCTTTGCTTTATCCTCCTGACTATGCCCAGATTTATGCAGAGATAGTAGCCACCAAGGGCCACCATGCCGCCTCCAGAGTTGTGGAGAAGGGGACAGTTTTCCCGGTAAAGGGAGACTTTCTCATTTTTCCTTCTGGCCACAGAGAACTATCACCCCCTCCCCTCTCCATGCCTCTGGCAAGTGCAACGTGGCGGCGAGTGTCAATGGCATCCCACTCTAATAGCTAGAGGCAGGCAAGTGACACAGGAGAAGGGGGCACAGACCACATGAGGGTTCCTGCAGCCTCCCCCCGCTGGAGTTGCCTTCTCTGAGCCCCTGTCACCGGGGCTGACTCAGGCTGAAAGCCTTGCTCAGCATCCTGGCTGAAGGACACGCTAGGTGAGTGCCGGTGAGTGTCAAGATGGCAAGCCACTTCGAGGAGGCCGGGCCTGTGGAGTCATCAGAGATTCGGTGACCGTCCCCTGAAGAAGGTGCTGTTCTTTGCCTCTTCTTTCTTTCCCAGACTGACACAGAGGGTGGATTCTGTAGAATTAACCAGGAAGGGCCAGTGGGTTCGTGCCCCCCTTGCAGCCTGCCCTTGGTGGGGATTTATAGGGGGGAAGGTCTGGGGCTGTCCGGACCCACAGAGGACTCAGAGGAGGACAGGGAAGGAGCAGGCTCTGCCCTGCACAGATACCTCTGCTACCAAGGTCAGGAATGGCCAGAAGGGCAGCGAGCCACCCGCCTAGTGGGGGAGGGAAACGGCACTTTTCCTTCCACTGGGTTTTAATTAATGCATTGGTCAGTCTTTGAATTTCCTCCTGTAAGCAAGTGAACAAGATAAAAATTCAAAACACCTGGTGGTTCAAAACTTACACATTTTTTTAAAAATGCTGCTAATAAAGATGATAACAGAAAAGATGAAATCCAGATGAGGCACAGCTGCTGCTTCAAGTGACAAATTCGCATCCCTTTCTTCTCTCTGAGTGGGGAGAGGGGAAGTCTCGAGACAGATTCCCGTCACCATTACCCTGAGCAGAGCTGTTGTTTTCACTGTAATAACACTTGCCCAGCATCTTCACGCACGGGGCTGGGCGCTGTGCATGTGGCCAGCACATTGTCTTCCCCAGGAGCCTGGAGAGCCGCCACCGGCCCCAAGGGCAGAGCACTGGACAGCAGTGGTGATGCCGACTCCATCAGGCAGTGTTTGTCAGGGTGGCTCCGAGACCAGTGGTGTCACAGTCACTAACTCCTATTAATAACGTTAAAATGAAAGGGGGCTTTGCACTTTTTTTTTTTCTTTTTTTGCAGGTTTTGGCTGGGGCCAGGTTTGAACCTGCTACCTCCGGTATATTGGGCTGGCGCCCTACTCCTTGAGCCACAGGCGCCACCCCTTTGCACTTTTTAAAAACAAATGCAACAGGTTATTTTGAGCCGCATGGAAATCTGAGTGTCCCTGCTTTGAAAATGTAGCATCTACACGGACACCGTAAACCAGACTCGCGAAACACATCCGGTCGAGGCAGTCACGGAGTCCTTCCCGAGGCAGCATTTTGTCTTTTGTGGTCTTTCCTGGGGAACAGAATAAGAAATGCATGACCAGGAAGCAGGAGAACTAGCAGAAGTTCAGGGTACGGGGCCAGGAAGATAGGGGAGACGCCAGGGCAGTGATTTTCAACCCATGTGCCGTGAGAGGATCTTAGCTCTGCTGGGAAAATTTCCAAAGACCATTAATTAAATTATTTGTGAAAGAAGTTCAAAGCACAGTAAGCATATTCTGGTTTTTACTTTTTTTCATCAACATAATTTAAGGGCGCCACAGAAGTTTATCTATAGGTTCGAGGGTGCCGTGACATTAAAAATAAAAAAAAAGGTTGAAAACCACTGGCTAGGGCAAGGTGAGCCTGGATGGGACCAGAGGAATGTCTTCCTGGCGGTGCCCCTGCAGAGGAGGGGCCTCTGCTGGGCAACCTGCAGGGGACAAGAGAGCTGGAAACAGGTTGCCCATGGCTTGGGCAGGACAGCAGCCCACAGCCACTGGGTGCTGACAGATTGCACCATTTCTCAGAGATGAGTTTCCCATGCTGGAAGGAGGGGGGACTGGGTCTCAGACCATCAACTGGGTGGGTCTTGGTCCATGATCTTATTTGGAGGCTAGCACCTCTCTGTGAGTTGAACATGTTCTACCCATTCTACAGACATGAAGAAAGGCCCATGTATATTAGCATTTTAGTCACTTCAGAGGCTCGGAGGGCCACAAACCCGCCCTCCAGGGGTTGCGGGCTAAGACTCTCAGTTCAGGGAAACCCCGTTTCCCAAGAGCAACGCAGTGGCCCAGAGCACAGCTGAGGCTTTCACCACCTGGTCCCCGTCCAAGCTATGCAAACTACTTGTGCAGTGGCTTCACCCACTTCGCACCCTGAGCCTCAGTTTCCTCACCTGTCAAAGTGGATTCATGCTCGTGCTCACCACACGGAGTTGTTTTGGGATTTTTTTTTTTTTTAAGACAGAATCTCATTCTGTTGCCGTGGGTAAGAGTGCTGTGGCATCCTAGCTCACAGCAATCCAAACTCTTGGGCTCAAGCAAGCCTCTTGCCTGAGTCTCCTGAGTAGCTGGAAGTATAGGCACCCACCACAACGCCCAGCTAACTTTTCTATTTTTAGGAGAGATGGGGTCTCATTCTTGCTCAGGCTGGTCTCAAACTCTTGAGATCAAGGAATCCTCCTGCCTTGGCTCCCCAGAGTGCTGAGATCACAGGCTTGAACCACCATGCCCAGTCTGACATGGGCAAGTGGGAAGTCAGGTGCCAGCAGGCTGACTGTTAACATGCAGCCCTTATTATCATTGTCCTCTCGTCATTGTTACTGACAAGCAAACCTGAGCCTGGACATGGAAAGTGACTGGCTCAGGATCACATGGGGTCCAGAGGGTCCCACCATAGCCCCCACTTTTGTGGTCTTCCCAGGGTCCCCGTGCCCTCTTCCCTGCCATTGCCTCCCCACCAGCTGGCATCCCCAGAGAACAGAGCCAGAGGGATGCAGCTGCTGGGAACTGGCAGTGGTGAGGGTCAGGGCAGTACCTGGCACCATGGGCTTTGGGACCATCGGGGAGAAACTTGGTCTGCTTCCTCCAGCCTTCTCCTTTGTTTTTATTTCTTGGTGTTTACACTCCGATGTGTAATGGTCCAGCCATTGTATTTTCTACTTGTTTTAGTGGGGCACCTTGTGCCCTGTGTATGGACTAAGTTCTTTAGAGGCAGAAACATGGCTTTTGCTGTGCTCAGATAATAAGACACGAACTGTAAACGCAGACGTGATTGTGTGTGTCTGGTATCCCCTAGGGAAGCAGTTCTCAACCTGTGGGTCACAACCCATAGGAACTGTATTAAAGGGTTGCAGTATTAGGAAGGTTGAGAACCGCTGCCCTAGGGCGACTACAGGATATTCTGGAGTTGCCAATCTCATCTCTCCCTCCTCCCTCTTCCCAAAGGAAAGTCTTTCCAGCCAGTGAGTGTCCAGATCTTTGATGGAGTAAAGCAATGAGGAGCGGGACACAGAGGACAGTGACGCAGGGCTCAGAGTGCGGAGTTTGGAGGGACTTCTGCCCCATGCAATGTCCAGGTGTGAGGACAAAGGGCAATGGGGAAAGGCCTTCCACTGGGGTGGTGCAGGGGATCCCTTGTGGTTCTGGAGTAAAGGATGTGGTAGCTACACTGTATCTCAGACTGTTAGCAGCTTTTTGAGACTGAACCGTATAGACTCTGGGTAGGCAAAGGTTCCAACTGTATTTTCCAGAAGGTAAAAGTGTATCTGGTGTAGGACCCACTAATGAATGAATTGGTGGATGTGAGTATTTACAAGCTTTGAAGCTGGCGTATACCTTACAGAGCACCTCTGGTCTGGGGTCTCAAACCCAAATGCTTCTATAAAATGTCCACATAAAACACAGGATGCCCAGTTGAAATCGAATCTCAGCTTAACAATGAATACTCTTTAAGGATAGTTTTGTCCCGAATACATGTATTATATGGAGCTAAATTTGCTGAACGTGGCGGCTTTAGGGGGTGTGCCCATCATGGAGTCTACACAAGTGAAATAAGCCATTGGATAATTAGGTGAGGCAGGGAGTGATGTCTTTAAATCCGTGAGCATGTGCCCTAGTGGGCAAAAGCGCAGCGTCCAAACCAGCGGGTCGTTGTGAGCAGATCACGTGCCAGACGGGGAGTAAGAGCCCCCCAGTTAGGGTAGGGAGGGAGCCTCAGCCAGTGCCCACCCCCAGGCTGCTGCCCTCCGGCTGCGGCACTGTGGGAAGCTGTGTGTGCGTCAAAATGAGCCCCCAGATGCCGCCCCTCCCACCTCCAAATGGGCAGAAGATGAACAACCCTGCAGGGTGACACAATTTCATGGATCAGTAAGTGTAGCCAGCTCACATTTTTTCCCCAAGATAATTAAGCTGTTACCAGACTCTGAGCCTCAGCGCGGTTTGCCTTGGATGCCGGTGGCAGCCAGAACAACACTATGCCTCTCCTCCACACTGCAGCCAGCTGACGTTGTTTTTGTTTTGTTTTTGCCATTTGAGGAGCTCCTGATGAAGACATGACGGGGGCGGCATTAGGTGCCATGGTCTAGCATCTTGGGCAACTGTCTGCTCCTTTGGAGTCTCCGTTTCCACATCTGAAAGATGAGAGAGTGGGACAAATGGTCACAAAAGGCCCCTCTAGGCTCTTAATGAGGGTGACCAGATGCCCCATTTGCCTGGGCTGGTCCCCACGTATGCCTGATGCTCAGGATGGTCCCACATGACGTCCCTGTCACTCTGCCATGACAAATCATCCACTTTGGCCACCGATGGTGTGCGGCCAGTGGGGACAGACCCTCCACTATGTTCCCAGCTCCACTCTGGCCACTAGCAAGTCCTGCTGACCAGCTTTGTGCCAGCGTCGGCCAGCCCGCCACAGATGCCTGCTCTGGACCCTGTGCCTGTACACACGCCTGCCAGCCTCATCCCAGCCCCTGAACCCAGGACATCAGGTGAAATGGGATTTTCAGTCACTGGAATAGCTAGAATCCTAGGTATGTGAATTAGATAATCCTCAAAAAAGCACTTTATAGTGGAGTTTGTGGTCCAATGTCCATTCACTGACCACCTGGACATTATGGTGTGAGCGAGTCTCTCCTCACTGCTCCCCCTGCAGGTGTTTCTGCCCCTCTAAGAAGGCCACACATGTGCCCAGAAGCTCCAGACACAGACAGCACCGTCCCCAACCTCCAGGCCTCTAAGGTATCAGCAGGACCCAGAGGGCTCGGAGTTTACATGGAGGTGAGCGATCAGCTGAGGGCAGAAATGAGGGAACACCCAGGTGGCCCAGGACCTCAGAACTGTAAAAGCCCTACTTGGTGATAATGACAACCCAACTCACTTCCAGATGGGGAAACTGAGGTTGGGGTTGGACCTCCCCGGGAAGCAGTGTCAAGAGGCAGAGAGGAGCAAGGACCCCACGGCCAGATCCGGCTCCCCTGGGGGCCCCCACTGGCTGCATCCCTTGGACAAAAGACTTGACCTCTTGGGTCTCATTTTGCTCATCCACAAAATGGGGAGAGTATGAGCCCTGACATTTCAGGGGCATTTGAGGAGGAAACGAGTCCCGGCCCATTCGCAGGCTGAGCGAGAAGGTGAGAAGTTTCTGTGACGGCCTCAGTTTGCCACCTTCTCCGTGTCTGCTGTCCCCCAGATTTCTAGGACGAATCCGAACCTTTCAGTCATGTGGTTTGTGTGGGCTGTGAGGTGGTTTGGGACAATCACAGACCCCGTGTTCTTTGATATCGTTATGGATTCAAGAAAGAGGTTGCCACATAAATGAGGCCCATCACAGCAAACCCCAGGACATGTCAGAGGGGTTGGGAGGGCAGCCTCTCTTCTGCTGGAGGGCAGCAAGAGGCACGAACCCTCCAGGTGCTGTTGGAAGCCCCCTGACTGCCATGACGTCATCCTGAAGGCAGATCTGCCAACTGCTGGAACATACTGAGCCTGAAGCCCACCCAAACCATGCCTGGACTTGCCAGGTACATGGGCTAATAAAGTCTCTTTAGTATCTGAACCAGTTTGGATATCTGATGCCCTTGTCCTAACTACTTTATTAACATAATCTTTCAAGGTCACACAGTGCCAGGGCTCAGCACTTTCAGCCTGTAGCTAAGTGGGATCACACATGAGTCTCAGGGAGCATTTCACACACACGGGCACTCCATAAAAATTAACAGTCTTCCTTTCCTTCCTTTCCTATTATATTCAAAGCAATTTCCACAAACACCAACAAAAATGAGCTTTCCAGACTGCTCGTGGAGGAATATACTTGTTAGTCTGGACTATTTAGGGCTTTGTCAAAGTAATTGCATGTCTTGGGAAATATTAATACAATGCCTTTATTTCTCCCTTGAGATAGAATATGTGACACAGTAACCCATCTGGAATGCAGAGAGGCTCTTGAACGCTGGCTGCAGGGCTGACTTTAAAACCGGGAACGGGTTATGTTTAGTAAAGTCTTTAACAATCATTTTTGCACAATTCTAGTTGATGCTTGGAACTCCCGTAAGCAAAGGTCGGGAATCCAGTTGAAAGACTTTGCCTTAGTCGGCAGGCAAGTCTCTCCTACACAGTGTGACTGAGGGACCCAGACTCCCCCTAACCAGTGACTCCCCTGCCCCCGGCTGGAGTTCATAACCCACACTCTGGACCACGGGGAATGCGGGAGCTTCATGAACCAGGGAGGGAAAACAGAGCAGCCTGAGGTTTGCTGGTCTTGAACTGAAATAGAGCTTTTGCTGCCGTTACGAACACAGGCAGCAAACAGCAGTGGTATTAGCAGAGTCTGTGAAACTTCCTGCCTCTGGAAATCTGAGGCTTTCTTATCACACTTCAGTTGTGGACATCCTGAATGTCCGGGCACTTTCATTTGAGGTTGCAGTGGTTGCTACGTCCTGTTCCTGGATGTGTTAGTGAGGAAGGGCTTGCAGCTGGTCGATTCGCTGTCACAAGCACTACATGTCTCAGTGTGACCGAGTCTCTTTCTGCCCCTAAGTATGCCACAAATTCAAAAGCATCTTCCTGAGGAGGTTCCACAGGCTCACCCGCTGCTGAAAGGTCCAGGTTGGATGAGAGAACAGCCTGGGGGCTAGTTCAGTGCCCCCAAGGGCGGGAGGAGCAGGGAGACACCTGTGCATCTCACCAGCCTTGGCTGAGAGCAACCCAGGCAGCCTCCTGAAAGCCTCACTCCAGGGCCATAGCTGGGCTGGGGGGCCGGGACGTAGAGCCACAGAGTGGACAGCGCTTGGCCGTGGGAACGTGGGGATGCCATGCAGCAGGAGGCCCCCTCACCAAGTGCTCAGATCTAGGACTGTCATGAAGGTCAAAAGAGGCTCCCCATAGAATGGCCTCCCACGCCGACCGTCACTAACATTACTGTGCACTTATTATGCTCCAGAATGCCTGTTTCCTGGGGATCTCCCCCAGAGATGGCACTTGGTCTGGTTCATCTCGGTTGAACCTGGGGTCCAGTATCCAGTGGGAATCCCACAGAAATTGGGACCAGGAGTAGTCAGGATATGCAACGGTTTCTAGGACACTTCTGTCCCAGGAAAGGGACGCGAGAGGCCGGGTCCTCCTCCTGCAGGCACTGGGACCGGCTCTGACCCTGCCTCCTGCTCCAGGGGAGGTTTGGCTGCTCGAGTGCACCCGTGGACAAGCCGGCACAGACTTACACACACTTGTACACATCAGCCAGGTGCTGCCTCCGACTCCCACCCTGCCTCCAAGTGGAATATTTATGATTTTTAATAAATGGTGGCCGTGGCTAATTAGGCTCCTCACCCACACCCCTGAGGCCGCGAAGGGACTGTGACGTCGGCGTTTCCTGCCTCTGAGCGAGATGAGGCCGCACATGCCACACAGATGAACTCACGGGGCAGCGGCTCTGTCCCTGCTGCTGGGAGAGGGCTCGCCTTTCAAACCAGATTAAAAGAAAACAAGAGTGTGGCCCCTCCCCAGCTCCACCAGCCTGGAATTATGCACTTCAACAAAGGAGGAATGTGGCCCATTAATTACTCTTTGTCATCAATTAATTACTATGTGAAATACGGCTCGCTGTGTGCAGCCGCTCCTCCAAGGGTGTCGGAGTGGCCGTCCAGCCCAGAGCCCATCTGACTGTCCTGGCACAGAGAGGTGTCTCCTATCTGTGCACCCGGAGCTGCCTGTAGGGAGGAGTAGGGAGGTCCCCGAGGGGCCTGTGGGTGGAGGAAGCTCCAGGGGTTCAGTTCCCCAGCTCCAGGGCACAGCGCTGAGTGGACTGCCACCCCCAGAGACCAGGACAGTTCCTTACACACACCTTGGTGACCGATCTTAGAGCTGGGCACATCTCACTCCAGCAACTGGACAGCCCTGGCTCATTAACTCTAAGGACCGCAGGGTTTGAGGAAGAGACAGTGAGGATGGCTGCCACCTTGCACCCTGTGGGGGTTGAAAGGATCCCATCCCCAGTAGGTATTTGTGAGCACGATGCTGGTGCTATGGGGGTTGAGGGGTGTAGCCGAGGTGTGTGGATAGGGAGGTCATGATCTCATTCCTACCATCGCTGGCCGGGTGCCTGGGCAAGAAACCAGCTTGGAGCCAGGCTGCTGGGTCAGTGCCGCGGGGCCACTCAGGGCACAGCAGTGACTGGGTGGCCTGTGTGGTCTCAGCTTCCTCCTCCGTGGAGCAGAGGTCACCATGTGCAGCTACTGGCTCCTGGGCGCTGGAAGCATTTAGTGCACCCTCCAGGCATATGCTCAGAACTGACCCAGGCACCCCCGCTGTAGGGATCACAGGTGGAATTATTTTTAAAACCCACAGAGGGCATCAATAATCGGCCCAGCAGCCAGGGAGTCCTGGTCAGGTGTTTTGCGGAATGACCTTCATGATGGCAGGTTTCTCTTCTGTTGTCTCCCACTTAGCCTGAGGCCCTGATCTTGGGGAAGAATTGGCAGAAGTGAGGTGCCCTCCGGTGCCATCCCTTGGCACCCCTGCTGAGGTGACCTGGCCATTAGTGAGGTGTCTCCACAGGAAAGTCCCATTGTTTCTTTCCTGTACTCTGGACCAGGGCACATCTAAGCTGTACCTCTCAGAGGCTGGGTCGTCTAAGAATTTGTGGTCACATGCTGAAACCCAGCAGTAATTAGTAAGTCTCTTTTAGGGGAGGTTTTTATTTTTTTTCTTTTTCATTTTTCTTTTTGTCCTAGGGGAGATATTTTGAGGCTATGCCACCATCCTGTTCCTTAAAATTCCTCCTCCAATCTTAGCATTCATCAACGCATGCGCAGAAGCCCTGACGACGGGGATGTCTTAGCTCCCTCGTTCCTTGTATATTTATGATTTAGAAATCTTCTGTAAGGAAGATCAATCTGCTCTCATCCATTTATTTATGTATTCATATCAGTGTGGACGATTCTATTATTTGAGTAATAATCCAATATTCTCACTGTTTTCACATTGGCACCTATAACCTTTTGACATTCCTCCATTCCTTTTAAAAATAGGGATTTTCTTATTTTCTGGTGCTACAAGTCACTCTGGGCTCATCCTGCATTTTCCCTGCCTAGCATCAGGTCTCCAAGGCACCGTGAACCAGCTCCCCAAAGTCACACCGACTGTCCACTGGTGGCGAGTTGGTCAGGCTCCCCAGAGACACAGCCAACTGATGTGGAGAGACTCCTGGAAGGCGGGGTTCACTGTGGGGAGTGGCTCACTCACTTCCAGAGGCCAGGCAGCCAGCCGGATGGGGAGAGCTGCTGGCTTCTCTCCGTCTGAGTCTAAAGGCCCAAGAACCAAGGAAGCCAACTGTCATCCTGGCCCAAGGCTCAAAACTAGGACCAGCGGCTGGTGGCTGGTGTAAGTCAGGAGCAGGAATGCCCACCCGCCAGGAGCCCCGACACCAAGAGTAAGGGGAGGTGCGTCTCTCAGGCCTGGAAGACAAAACAGATTTGCCCTTCCTCCGCCTTTCTGCTCCTTCCGGGCCCTCACTGACGCAGAGGCGCCCACGGTAGAGAGGGTGGTCTTACTTACTCCATCACTGACCCCAGTGTTAACCTCTCTCGCAGACACACCCAGAAATTATATAATTGCAGCCATCTGTACATCTCTCCCAGTTAAGCTGACACCATAATCAGCTGTCACAAGCCCTCCCCTTGTCAATTGGACACCGATAGACCCTACTTAACCACACTTAATCCCCAAGTAAAAACAAGAAGGTCACAATTCCAGACACATCACACCACCATCCTGGGTATGATGGAGAACCAGCCCCTTCCCCAGAAGAGGAAGAAAGTCCTGATGGACTTTCCTTCCCCTCCTGACGTCCCAGAAATTAAATGTTGTGATATAAAGTCGACACTTCCATGCCGATATATAAAGTCAACACAGGTTATGTTACATGATAAGGAAAGAAGAAAGGGAGGTGAGAAATCAAAGATATTTTTTTCCTCTGGATTTCTGCGTACAAAGTTACAGCAGAAAAGAGGAAACCTTCCTAGTGAGTGGGAAATGCCGTAGCTGATATTTTGACTTCCAAACAGTAAACGTCTGACAGTTTGTTTATGAACCTGTTGAGAGTATTTGACACTGTATCTTTTTGACATAATCCAGTGTCTGTGGTCCTGTGAATGTCGGGGTGCAGCCTGGCGGGATGATGAGGTTCTGCAATAGTGAAGCTGGAAGACGGGGTGGTGGGAAGGCGGGCGGGTGGTGTGTGGGGGCTGTGCAGGCATCTCGGCCCTCAGGTGGGCAGACGAGTACTGACCAGGACACTACCCCTCACCACCCCAGTGTTCACCCGTTACCACGTCAGGAGGCTGTGGGATCTGTGTGGGCAGATCGGACTTTCCAATAAGCCCCAGGAATTCTTTCCATTAAACTTGTCCCTGACCACCCCCAACATGGCAGCACACGGGGCGATCACTTACATAATTTGGCCGTGACGGTGTGGCCCCATGTCGTGGCTCCAGGCACGTGAAGGACTTGTTGGTGTCAGCAGGACCACCCCTGGCTTCAACAGACAGGAGGCACCAGTTCTGCCCCTGATGGGGCTGCCAGGCTCCTGTAGCCTTTAGCTTGGTTCCCCCAAAGCCTTTGATATTTTCCTGGATGCCCCAGCCACCTTGCCACTCAAGTAGGAGTCAGCAACATGGGCGCACATCTGTTCTTCCCCCTAGAGAAAGGCACTGACATAGAGGGGAGGGCAGGACCCCAGGGGCAGTAATTTCCATATTGGCGGCCACGGTGTTTAGGCAGGAAAAGGGCTGGAAAGGGTCTCTGAGTGGGTGGTGGCACCTGTGACATAATTAGCCCATGTGCACCTCACCTCCTGTGGCTCGCTGGCTCAGGAGCTGAGCATTAGTTAAGGGCTGTGACAGGGACCCCCCCCCTTGCAAGGGCACATATGGCTGAGGAATTCAAATCATCAGGTGACCTGTCTTGGGAGCTCTCTGTCATAAGAGACATTGCTCCCTTGTCTCCCGAGTTACCAAGGAATAAACTGAGGCTCAGAAAGGGGAGGAAACTTCGCCTCCGTCACACAATTAATAAGAGTGGCAGAGCCAAGATTTAAATCCAAGTCTTCTGACTCCAAAATTCACACTTGAAAGCATTATGCTATAGTGCTCATGTTACAGAAACTGATTTTCGTAGAGTGCTTAGAATGGGTCCTGAAGGTAACTCTGTGCAAGCAGGGTTAGATAAGACTAAATTAAGAAAGTACTTTGTATTCTGTCCAGTAATTATTACACAATAAATGTTAATCAGATATTTAGCATAAAATTCTCCATTTTTTTATGTTTGGAATTTGCCAAAAAGCCCCACAATCCTCCAGGTCCTCCAGAAACTACAGGCTCGGCCCCAAACCCACTGGCTCACCCTCCCGAGCCCTAGGACTCTTCTGGTCCATAAGCCACGCCAGGTCAGGTGAGTCTCAATTTTTCTTTTGGAAAATGTAGAAGCCATTGCATGAAATGTTTTTCCTTTTTTATAAGATTACAGAAGTGCAGAAAGTTCCGGGAAGCAGGCTGAGTCCAGCGGCCTCCCCGAGAGCAGGGCAAGAGGCAGAAACCTGCGGCTAATCCCGTCTGCACCCAAACCAGGGACGTGGACTCGGGTCCGGCTCACAGCCATTCTGGACTCCGGTTTGTCTGTGATGTGGGGATTGGGCAGGTATTTATCAGTAACGTTCTTGTTTGGGCCACATCCTTATGACACGGCTACCTTGTGGAACATGCCCTCAGAGGGAGGTCAGCTGCTTTGGCTTCACACTACATACTTCTACGTACACCAGTTTCGAATGGGTACGCAGGGGTTTCCAGTGAAACGCAACTCCAGCCCGCTCACACTGCCCTCCACCACCCAGCCGCGCCCGCCCAGCGTCCTCCGGCCGTGCTCCTGGCTTAGGCCTGAGCTGTCAGGGTGGAAACTTCCCCCTGGGATGCTCCCTCTGTGCCGAGACACTGCTCTCTCCTTGGCCCCTTTGTGCTTTTTGCTCTGGAAGGTAAAGTCCAGCCCTCTGACACCAAGGCTGACAGAAGTCCAGGCCTCGTGCCCTCCCTGCCCCCAGGCAGAGGTGTGGAGATGGCTGAATGTGAAAACAGGGACACCTTTCGTCCTCGGTGTTCGAAGTCCAGCGTGGTCTAGAAAGGGAAGGGAAGGAATTTCATCAAAGAGCCGCAGGGAACACTCTTCAGAGGCATTTTGTGTGCTGTGTCTGTCCAACACATTTCCCAGGGACCCTGTTAGCCTGGGAAGATGGGAGGAAGGATGAGCTACGAGGACCCCGCACGGCTGTGGCTGGCAGGGCTCATGGGCGTCCTTCTGCACCCTGAGTGGATTTGGACTTCCTCACCGCGGCCCGCACGTCCTCCAGAGTATGGCCCCGACCTGACCCTGGCCGCACGGCCTTTGTGTCTTCCCGCACCCCGGCTCCTGTCCGATTCCAGGGTTCCTTCACTCACTCACCCCTCACCCTCCGCTCGGCCGCAGCGTCGAGAAGCCAGCCCTCGCCTGCTCTGAACTAGCCTCTCTGCACATTATCTTGCTCCGTATCTTCCATGGCATCTAATGCCATATAAAATCATTACATATTTATATTTTATTGCATTTATCATGTGTTTATTTTCTCTCTCTGGTCCACAGGGGCCAAGGTCTGTGACAACCGGGTTTGGGCCAGTCCTGCCCCTACTGTCTCCCCACATCTGCAGAGGAAAGCAAATGGGGGGTGCTCGGTTTGCTGAAGTGTTCCGTGAACGATGGAAGATCTCAAAGCAGATGCTGTCCCCGCTTTTCCAAAGACTCACTCACCGTGCGTTAGAGCAGAGAGCTCCTTGATGGTTCCACGACGTCCCGCAGTGAATCATCACTCAGAAAGAAAGCCAGAAGTGGGCAGGTCCCACGTGGGAAGCAGAATTTTAATTCCCACAGGAGGGCACTGATTGCCACCAGGAACACCAGGGAAGAGTGTGCGGTTGGTCAGCATCTGCTCGTTTCACAGGACAGGTGGACGGGCAGGAGGGCCGTGAGCTGGGACTGCTCAGCACCGGCCAAAGTCGTGTCATCCCCGGGTGAGAGTCGGTCTCTCTCCCTCCCTGCTCCCCTTCTCTCTCCCTCTCTCTTCTCTCTTCTTCCTCCCCCTGACTCTTTATACCCCTCCCCACACCTAAACCCTCTTTCAAAGGGTTTCCACCTGACTTGGACAGGCTTACTCAGGCTTCTCACTCCTTTTATGAAGTACATTGCCTGTGTCTGCATAATTCCTCCCTGGGGCACCTCAACTTGTGTGTTACGACCTGGGAGACCTCACGCCGTGGGAGTCTCAGTCTGAACTTCTCCAGGAGTGACCAGCACCCTGGAAAATTCCCTGTGCACAGGGACTGAATGATAGTGAAGAGTGCCCCTCATCACCCGGCTGGCTCAGCTCACTCTCTGACCTCCCTGCCACCACTTCCTCCAGGAAGCCCTCCGGCATACACCACACCCCCAGGGGCAACTTGCAGGGATTCCAAGAACAATTTGAGGGGCCTCCTTTTTCCCCAGTGGACACTGAGCTTGGGGTCTTGTCTGTTTCTGCTCCCTACGTCGGGGCGAGCAGACGCCTACCACACCTCCAGCTCTCAGTGCCACTTGGTTTAGTGACAAATCCGCTTCTTTTAAAGTCCTGCTGTGACCCCCACAGAGCCCTTTGTGGGCGTCTGCCTGTGTCAGGATCGTGCCAGCTGCGTGGCAGCCCTGCCTGGTGGGCCCATTGCTCAAGTGTGGAGATGAAAACACTGAGGCTCAGAGAAGCCGAGGGACCTGCCCAGCTGGGAAGACTCGGAGTGGAACCTGCACCAGTTTCCAGTTCAGGCGTGGTCCAGACTAACCCCGGGATGAACTTTGCAATGATTCTGACAAGGCTTTAAATGCTTTTTAATCAAGAAAAATAATCTATATACAAGAAAGCGTATAAAACCTACATGCATGTAAAACAAATCGCTATGAGGGGAACTTCATGTCATTGTAGTCCAGGACGGACAGCAAGTGTTGGCGGCACCCCAACGCCCTGCTTAGCTCCTTCCCCTTGGGCACCCTCCCTGGGCCCAGATCAGATTGTGGTGGGACCTCTGTGGCAGGCACGTCCTTGACCTTCCTTACCGTCGTGAACAGCCTCAGGGCGCTGCCTGATTTGAACTTTGCACGAGCATCATCGTAGCGTCTATGTTAGTGCACGCTGTGGCCTTTTGCTCCTCATGATATCCGAGTGTTCACCTGCAGCCTGCTCACCCTCACTCTGGCACGAAGGTCCTGGCACTGGCAGCCAGTGGATTTAGATCACTGTGAACAGACACTGGAGTCACTTCCAGCGTGAGTGCTGCTGTGATCTGTCCGGTGTAGACATCCACATGCATCTGGGCACAAGCTTTGCCAGGCTGCACTTAGGGAGGAAGTCACTGGATCTTAGGACTCGCTGGTCTTCAACTTTCTAGATCATTCCTAGCTTCTTCGTCAGAAGGCATCCTGATCCGGACGTTTCCCGTCTGATGAGCTGCAGTCAGCCTCCACGAAGCTTCTACCCACTCGGTCTCTTGTGTCCTCTGCAACCAAGAGCACCCTCCTAGCTCAATGCTCTTTGCCCACAAACACCACAGTGTCACCCCACAGTGCAGAGGTTCTCAACCTTCCTAATGCTGCAACCCTTTAATACAGTTTCTTATGTTGTGGTAACCCCCAACCATAAAATTATTTTTGTTGCTACTTCATAACTGTAACTTTGCTGCTGTTATGAATCATAATATAAATATCTGATATGCAGGATGTATTTAGGTGACCCCTGTGAAACGGTCGTTCTGCCCTCAAAGGGGTCGACACTCACAGGTTGAGAACCGCTGCCATAGTGATGCTCAATTCTCTGTCCGATGGACAGGTGGGTGAGTTCAACGTGGAAACAGTGTGTCCGCCCTCCTTGCCTTCGATGTTTGAATCCTTTCGACTGGCCTGAGCAAGCCTCTAAGACGTCTTTAGACAAAATAGGTAAAGATCCCTCTCTGCAGGCGGCACCTGTGGCTCAGAGGAGTAGGGCGCCGGCCCCATATACTTGAGGTGGTGGGTTCAAACCCGGCCCCCGCCAAAAAAAAAAAGCTTCAAGATGCCATCTCTTGTTGGGCAAATGGCAGAATGTCCCCCACTCTGCACAGAAACCATTTCAGTGGCTTATGGCAGGAATAGTGGGTCCTGAACTGGATTTCAGCCCCCACCACTGCCTTGTCCTGCTGCCTGGGTGACCGACACAGCCAGGTCCAGCCCTGCACAGCAGCCCCACCCGCACTGGCCTTCCTGAGGTCTCCGACCACATCCCATCCGTCCATCCGTGTCTTCTGCAGCAGAATGAATGCCACCCACCAGGTGCCACCGTCACCAAGTCTTTGGCATTCCAAGAAAGCAGTTTCCTAAACATGTGCGCAGAGAAGGGCAGGTTGAAGAAAATGACAAGATTTCTTTCCCCATGAGCTATGAGGGAACGAGAGCTGGGGGTGAGTCGAGCCAGAAAACCCCTTCCTGTACTTAAGGCTGAGCTTAGCTCTAAACTCAGGGGCTTCTGGAGTCTCGGTCTGGGACAAGAAGGGACACACAGCTCCCAGGAGACATCGTCACACCATGGCCACCTCTGCAAGAGGATGCTAGTAATTTCTGTGCCTGAGGTCCAGAAAAGACCTGATTCAGACGCAGCAGTTTGGAACTAACCTGCTCAGCTCAGCCAGCCAGGGCACAAGTCAAATCTGGCCGAGGGTGCTTTGGAACGGAGGTGGACATGGGTGGGACAGACTTCTCAGCAAACAAAGACGGCCCTTGGCAGCCTGGACCACGGCCGTGTTTTCTAAAATGGCATTTTATTGCCTACATAATGCAATTTTATGACAAATCCTGGGCTCTGTTCCCACACCCTGTATTAAGTTATTTCTTTTTATTATGCTCATTTTATTGATGATGTCATGACATGGCCCATCAACCCCTAATTAAAACCATGGCTACGATGTTAGGCTTCCTTTAAACCGTGACAGCTGGGGCTTGGGAGAGTCGCTGACGCCAGGACGGATGAGGACCCTGCTCACTCCTGGGCAGCGGCTGTGGGTTCCTAGGAGGAACCAAGAGATTCTCAGAGGTGCTGGGGGGGAGGGATTCTGGGGTGTAGGGGATGAACTGTGTCCCCAGGGAAAGTTATGTGGAAGTCCTAAGCCCTGTACCTCTGAAGATGACCTGCAGATGTGATTAGTTAAGATGAGGTCACACTGGCGAGGGTGGCCCCTGATTGACGTGACTGGAGTCTTTGTGAGAAGGTGGTTGTGTGACGATGCAGAGACGCCCGGGGAGACACCACATGAAGGTGGGGTCAGAGCTCACAGTGATGCCGGGGAGCAGCCAGGGTTCCAGCAATGACCAGAAGCAGAAGAGGGGCCGGACAGACCCCCCTCCCTGCCCTCAGACATGACCAGCCCCAGTGATACTTTGATTTCTGACTTTTGGCCTCCAGAACCGTGAGACACCCTGTCTGTGAGACACCCTCCCTGTCCGTCGGCCACAGGAAATAAACGCGCAGAGTTTGGCTGACTCTTCCTGAGTCTAATGGCCTGGAAATGGCCAACCATAGGCAGATTCTTTTCATTTACCTTTCAGTCTCTGTGACGAGAGCTGCGACTTTTCGCGATGTGGGGTCTCTTACCAGGTTCACGGCGCACCTGTAATCACAGCATCTTCATGCCAGAGGAGAACGGCTGCCACCTGACTCGGGCTCCTGGGAACGTCTCCCCCGAGATTCAGTCTAACCTGTGGCTTTTCACTGATCCACTTGTACCGTTCCTCACAATCTCTGCACGAAGGCCCACCTTTGAAAATTTTGTTCCCATACATGTTTCCAAACAACTCATCTTCTCTTCATTATTCAAAACTTTCCAAAAAGTTTGAAAGAGAAATGTGTGGTTACTTCTGGTTTCATATGAGTGTTTTTCAATTTACACGCGTTGTCAGCCCACGGTGTCACCGCCTCCGCGATCCCTTCTCTTCCAGATGTGAGTTAACTTGTTATCATGAAAATCTGGAGGAAAAAAGTCAATTTACCCCGCACTTCGGTGGAATATGTGAACTTAATAATGGGAACAAAACCATCTGGGAACGAACTCTTGGTTCTCATTTCACTTCAATGTTTTAATGATGTTTTAGGGAGTGGGTGAGCCTTGTTTCTGGATTTCAGCAAGGATGCTGCCAGCACCGCTGCAGTGCAAAGCTACTGTCCTTGCTGAGCAGTTAATCTAGGGCAAGGCCCTCTGCCAGGGATGATTCGCTGCCCAGGGACAGTTGGTTCATGAGTAAAATATATCTGTGCATCGCCCCCACAGGGCCTGCCACAGGAGCCCCGTGAGCTGGCTCCAATCTTCAGTTCTGCCCAGCAGGTGATGCCAGGTTCCCTATTCCTCTTCCTCTGCTGGCTTGGTGCAGGGACCATCCATCAGCGCGCTGAGACAGGTGTGAGAAGCACATTCCTGACTCTGGGGATGACCAAGAATGTCTCTCCTCCACCCCCACGTCTGACTGATAGCTTTGTTGAGTTGAGAATTCTCAGATGGAGATGCTTTTTGTTGGCGATTCCAGACTCCCCTCCGCTTGCTCCTGCCCCCATGTTGGTGTTGAGAAATCTGAATTTTGGCTCACTTTCTGGGAAATCTCCTTCTCTCCTCTTCCACCTTCTCTCTGGAATTTTTCGTTTACATATTCTATCGTTATCTTTCACCCCCAAGAGCTCTCTGAGAGGCAAGGGTTTTTTTTCTCTTTGAATGAAATACTGTTCTTGTTTCATGAATATAATATTTTTTCTCTTCTCTTTCAGAGGTTATTTGTGGTAGTTTATCTTGTTGTAAATTTCTTTTGCGCTGAAGGTCCTCTTTTTCCTTCCTGTTTCCTTTTTTTAAATTGTGGTTAAATACACATGATGTCAAGTTTGCCTTTTCAATCCTTTGAGGGTTCTGATCCAGAGGCATTTAACACAATCACTGTGTGAAAAGGTGTCACCCCTTCTGTCACCCCAGAAGGAAACCTATACTCACGAGCAGCCACTCCCACCCCCTCTCTGGTCCCCACACTGCTGCTCACATCTGTCTCCATTATGTGGATTTTTCTGTCCTGGACATTCCACATAAGCGGGTGTCCAGGTCACCTGCCTATTTAAAAGCAGGACGCTGGAGGGCAAGAGGAGGCCTTCGGGGGTGTGGGAAGGATGTGTGAGCATGGGCTCCCCTGTGTGGGGCTGTGGAATGTGTCACTGGGAACCTGGATGTCCACACATTTGGGCATCTCCTCCTGAACCCACAGGGTTCTCCTCCCAGCCTGGAAGGTGGAGGCCCTGCTGTGCTGAGAGTCAGAGGGTGGCCAGGGCTTCGGGTTGGGGAGATCAGCCCTCCACACCTCAGAGACCCCCCACTCTCAGCTGGGCCTGGCCTCACCTGCTCTGGAGATGCTTTCTGCCAGCCTCTCAGAGAGTATGTGGGCTCGTCTGCTTCTGTGGTGGGGCCTGCATGGCCGGGCATCTGGCGTGGAGGGGGTCCTGGGGCCCTCTCTCCCCACTGATAGGAGCACCTGGGGCTCCCATTCCTGAGCCTTTGGGGTTCTCTACCCCACACCAGAGGCCCCCCCAAGACCTGGCCTTAGGATTCAGTTCCCAGGGCTGACCAGGTCAGGGAATACCTGTCCATCCAAGTGCTTGCGCCTTCCAAATTTCTCTGCAGTTCTCTCCTCTCTAGCTGGGTTTGTGCCTTAAACAAAATCCCTTGAATATCAGACAGTGATGGTCCAGGAGGGAGCCCCTGGAGGCCCCAACACTAACCTGGACTCCAGCCACGACAGCTTCCCGTGTGCCCAGGGCACACCCATCCCAGTGCTGAGAGGTCCTGCGTTCAATAATAAGGACCGTCCATTCCAACCTTGGCATCGTACACAGTAGCCGCCAGCCAGCCGAGTACGGAGCTCCTGGGGACACAGGATAGATTCAGGGACAAGGATGAGCCACATCCTCGTTGCATTTTCTCCCTGGGTTCTGTAGTTTTTATTTTCCTATGTTCTGCTGTCTTGTTTTTAATACTTTAATTGCTTGGGAAAAGAATCAGTGTTGCCTCATGTGTGCCCAGCCTCAGAAATGAGTAGGATTTTTGAGGTCCGACATCTCACCTAAGCATTTCTGGGGCCTTCATTTGTTTTGCAAGCCGGGAAGCTGGGGAGGTGGGAATCCCGAGGGAAAATGTAAGTCCTACTTCCCTCTCCTTTCCATGGTTGCTCATTATTTAAGCGCTAAACTTCAATTTGCGGGCCCTCCTGAGCAGATGAGGGGCAGTTAAACAAGGCTCGTCCCTCTGCCTGGGACCGCGCAGCCCAGCACCCGCTGCGACCTGGCCCCATCCTCCGGGAGGGTCACGCTTCAGACGCCTAATCCAGCCCAGATCTCGGGGCAGGCAGGGGCTGCTACCCCTCCCCATGATACCCTCATCATGCCGGAGGTCAGAGGGCACAGCAGGGGATTTAAACCCATCACCAGCTCACAATTCTAAGGCAATTACTGATGTGGACACAGTGACAGTCACTTTTAAGAGTTTTCATGTTCCTGAACAATTTAAAATAAAGAGCTGATTTAGGGAGGAAAGAAAGTAGGGTGTTTTCAACACCAAACACAAAACTTCTCATCCCAGGAAACCAGTGACTCCCGTGGACAGGCGCTGGGAGTAAAGGGTCCCAGAGCTGGGAAAAATTAGGACCACATCTCTGTTACAAGGAAGGCCAGGGGCGCAGGGAGACCAATTGGTGCCAATTAGAGGTGGGTCAGGTAGGCGGGAGGCCAGAGCTCCTCTGGGTATATCCTTGTGTCCTCTTGGGAGCAAATGACACCTTACCTGTGACTGGCTATGAGCGTCTCCATCTGTGACTGACCCTCAGTCTCTCTGGACACACGTCCACTCTAGACCACTGGATCCACATGCACATGTGGCAGAGGATCCATTTCCTCTGGCCGTGGGGAGGGCATTAAAACCCAACTGCCCAGCCCTATGTGGCCTTGTCACGTGATCTAGCGTGGCGGGTGGTGGTGATCAGTAAGGAGTGGTGGGGACTGTGGCAAACCAAGACCAACACCCAGCCCGGAGGACTCGAACTCCGGGTGGGGAGCACTGGCTGTCTGTGGTCAGTGTATCAAGAGTAGCAGGGCAGCTGGATATGTGGGTGAGATGTTCCCTATTTTAAAGTATCGTGTGGGCCAACAGAAAACAACTGTGGCATTAAAGGCAGTGATGGTGGCTCTTCTGTATGCCTTGACTGACCCCTCTCCTCCCTCAGGGACAGCCTTGGGCCCGTGCTCGCTCCACGGGCCACCCCTGTGCCTCGCCCTGCCTCTGGCCAGGAGGACCCTCTCGTCTCCCCTTCAATGCACGGCGATTTGAGCAGTGAAGCCAGGAGCCGAGGTTCCTATCACAGTTTGTGAGACACGTGCTTGCTCGTGGCCTTGAGTCGCCCTGTGAGCAGGACATCAGCTTGACGGTGAGTTGGGCCATTTACCGTGGACCCGGGGTTCCTGACACCTGGTCTCTTTTCCTGTAGCTCTCCTTTGTCTCTGGCTGGTGTGTACTGCCTGTCCTTGGTCGCCTAGACCCTAAAGTCTGTGCAATTTGATGAGGTTGGTGGCTTTATTCTCAAACAGCATTCTCCATGCTGGTCCCGGGAAGCTGACACCGGCGTGAGGCTTGGCGCACCCCGTGAACAGGGCACCACCTCTCTGGGCCACTCGGGGGTCGGGCAGCCTGGTGGCCCTTTCGGCCTGAACACTTCCACAAAATCTTATCCAACTGGCACTTTTCCCTCAAAATGTTTCAAACGGTCTCATTTGACTCTTGGGACTAAAAGTAACCAAGGAGATTAGAGATGGTCACAAAGGTTGCGGACCACATCTTCTGATGTGGGGTCTGAGCAGCCCCAGCGTGCTGGTCACTAAGTGACCGGGTTTATCGGTGAGAAGGTACTGTTAGGAGAAGATGGTCACTTGCCTGGTTTAATAAGCTCCTGGAGTCTCCTCCCAGGGAGGCTGGTGACTGGACGACCACATGGATTAAAAGGTGCAGAATCAGGACAGGTCTGGTGCCCTCAAGGAGGAGGCAGGGCTCCCTGACCTGGCACCCGTGGGCCTAGATGGAGACACTTCCCACTGGGCACAGCTCCAGCCATGCCTGGACCTGAGCACACGGGCGATTTGCTTGAGGGAGCAGACACTTCTAACGTAACCGAGGGCCAGGACCCGTGTTCCCGTGTTAATCTGCACAAGCCCCGGAGCAGATAACCGTGACATTCTGGAACCAGACACCACAAGCCATCAGACAGCAATGTCAAGTGGCAGGTTGTGCCCTGGACGCTCTCTGCTCTCCGCCTTCATATCCCAGAGGATGACTTTCGTCCAGGTCATGTTTCTTCCTTTCAGTGGGACAATAATCACTGAAACACTATTTAACCTTCCCCACCTCCATACCCTGAGGCCCAGTCACCTTTCAGCAGAATAGACCGTGCTCCAGGGGTCTGGGCTATTTTCCAGCCTAGTTGTTTCCAGTTCACCCAGCAGGAAAGGCTGAACCTTAGTGAGCAACAAATAGCTCCCAAAATCTGTCCAGAACTTTTTTTTTTAAAGGCAGTAACTGCCCATAAACCAACCTGGGTAGGAAAGATGGGTGTCTGCCACAGGGTAGCAGGGTGACAGCTTTCAAAAGACAGGTGACACCCATCCTTGGGCATATAACACGAAAATGTATTGGTTAAGCAAGCAAATGAAAACAGAACAGTGTCCCACTCTGGGTGGGGGGCTGTCTGCACAGCAGCCTTCCCAGTTAGATGTGCCCTGCTCGGAGCCGCCGTGCCTGCCTCTGTCACCTTATCTTTTTTCTGCTAACTTCAAAAGCTCGGGGCGAGCCCTCTCCCAGAAGGGTAAAATTTCCAGGGTGACAGATTGGAAGAGTAAAGCAACTTGAGGTCAAAGGCAAAGGAAAACCGTCTCTCATTTGATGAATGGTTTGAATTTAATGAGTGAGAAAACATCCAAATCAGATGGTTTGTGACTTAAGTCTCAGGTCCCTTCTTGCAAAACTGCAAGAACCAAAGGGTCAGCTGGTCTCAGAAGACTGACCTCTCCGGGGCTGCCACCCATATTCACTCCCAGAACCACCCAGCCTTCTAACTATGCTAGATTGTTTTTTCTTAAATATTCAGTTTGTAACTTGGATCCTTCTCTCCACAGAAACATTACAGGGTCAATTACCTTGAATCTTACCACAGCGGCCCCCTCCCCCCACCTTAGGCAGCCTCTCCATCATCTCAGACACTGGAATTTGTCCCAGAGCCATCTGGCAGGCATCACTATGCAGAGGTCTCCACCAAGGGAGCCCACAGGGACACTGCTATCTCAAGACCCCATGTGGGGTTGTTGTTATTTTTAAAGGCAGCTCATTCGGCCACTGCAGGGAACTAATTTCTTTTCAACACCACCACAGTGCAGCCACTGCTCCTAGCCTGGAGTAAGGAAGCTGAGCAGAGATGGAAGAGGTGGGGGCGGGGGAATTATCATGAGCACTATTTCCAGGATCAAAGACCTTTACAACCTAAAAATCTCAGCTGTTAAATTATAAATTAGGGTTTAATTAGAGTCTTGTCAATCAACTTTCATCCCTGCTTCAGATGGGGCAAATGGCTCTGACTTTGGCAAGTCATCTCTTACACGTCTTGGAAAAACAAGCTCAGGTGTTCATGTCCAGCAGAGGAGCAGATGTGTGGTGATTTTCCACTCCTGAAGAATTTTTTTTTTTCCTCTTTGGGAAAGCAGAGATGCATTTCATTTGCTTCAGGAAAAGTAACCACAAACATGAAAGTTTAATAGTCTTGAAGCATCTACGCCTTGCTAATTCTGGCGCAAAAATGAAGTCACAACTTAGTGTCCTTGTGAGCAGAGACTAAAGAACCAGAGGCAGAAGTTCGTCACTGGGCTCTTGAATTCCAACTCTGGTAGCCCTGGATGGGTTATTGCGCTTCTCTAAGCTTAATTTTCCTCATCTCTATAATGAGGATCATGATAGTATCTACTTCATGAAATTGTCAAGAATATTCTTTTATTCAACTACTATTTATTGGGCAGCTACTATATGACAGGCAGAGGGCTGGGCTCTGGGAACCCCGTTGTCAGTGAAACAAGCCAAACCCCTTCTGGGGCTACTCTCTGGACAGAGGAGAGGGGAAGAACCAGCAGACCAAGAAACCGATAAGCACGGAATATGATGTAATGTGTGAAGAAACATTGAGTACTCGGTAGGGAGAACAGTGAGAGGGAGGGACTAATGGGAGGCTAAGTGAGCAAATGCAGGTTTAGGAGCTGGCCAGTGCCACGCAGATGACAAGTGGTCAAATAAAATCAGTGACGATGATAATGATACAATGATGGTGATGATGTGATGGTGGTGGTGGTGGTGATGGTGACGATGATGGTGACAAGGACGGTGATAATGTTGATGATGATGATGATAGTGATGGTGATGAGTTGGTGGTGGTGGTGAGGATGGTGAGGATGGTGAAGGTGGTGGGGACAAGGACCGTGATAATGTTGATGATAATGATAGTGATGACGGTGAGGATATTGGTGGTGATGGTGGTGAGGATGATGGTAACAAGGACGGTGATAATGTTAATGATGATGATAGTGATGGTGGTGGTGATCATGGTGGTGAGGATGGTGCTGGTGCTGGTGGTGCTGGTGAGGATGGTGGTGATGAGAATGGTGAAGAAGAAGAAGAAGAAGAAGATGATGATGATGATGGGGAGGACGATGGTGGTGGTGATGATGGGGAGGATGATGTTGGTGAGGATGATGGGGAGGATGATGGTGGTGGTGGTGAAGGCAAGGATGATGTTAGTGATGGTGGGATGAGGCTGAAGATGATGATTATATTGGTGGTGGTGGTGATGATGATGATGATGATTTTGGGGGGTCAGTGATGATAATGGTGATTCCTGAAACTTTCCCGGCACACCAGATCCCTTTCCTTCATATATGTCCATCCTTGGAAATAACCCTTCAATGATTCTGATTAGAATTAAGGGATATAAAAATATGTCCACTTTTTCTTTTCTTTCTTTTTTTTTTTTGAGACAGAGTCTCAAGCTATCGCCCTGGGTAGAGTGCGTGGTATCACAGCTCGCAGCAACCTCTAACTCTTGGGCTTGAAGTGATCCTCTTGCCTCAGCCTCCCAAGTAGCTGGGATTACAGACACCCGCCACAATGCCCAGCTACTTTTTGGTTATAGTTGTCATTGTTGTTTGGTGGGCCCAGGCTGGATTCGAACCTGTCAGCTCCAGTGCATGTTTCTGGCGCCTTAGCCACTTGAGCTATAGGCACTGAGCCCACTTTTTCTTTTTTAAAAGTTGACCTGCCATTCGATCCTATAAAAGATGTCTCAGGTTTGGCCAAAGGTTTTGAACTAAATGTTGGACTAGACCTTGATTAAAAAGCACAGCCTGAGAAAGCATCCAGCTAGAAAAGAAAAAGGTTCTTCATGCTTTGCTACTTGGCAATGAGTTTGTCTTAAATCAGAACAAGGCTGATTCTGTGTAGATAGAAGCTCTTGGACCCAGCTCTCCTGACTGCCCCCAGCTACATGTGGCGGGCGCCTCTCACCACACCTGTGCCTTTTATTAAATTCTGGGGAGAAAACTCTTGGAGCAGGTTGTTCCATTACTAATTTTGCACTAATTTCTCATCTTGTTTGGTACAAAAGTACACATATTTGCCGTTGAAGCAGATGCCAGTGGGAGTCAGAGAATGAACCATTTCCATCCCTGCTCTGTGATGAGTGATGAGAATAAGGTAAAAGTACACGGGACGTGGCACTGAGGGAATCCCACACCTGCCGCTTCTGTCTGCTCAGACGCGCGAGAGTGAAGCACTTGGCTAAATCAAGGACCATACAAATGACATTGTTAATTAAGATTCATTAACATTCTTTTCAATCTAAAAAAAAATCTGCTTTTGTATTATTTGAAAGTTTTTTGTCTTTTTACAGAGTTTTACTATTTGGGGATTTCTGGTTGTAGTAAAAAACATCCCTAACTTAAGAGAAAAGGAATTCATTGACCTGGGATAGTTCATAGGCTTGAAAAGAGAATTCTGGAAGCAGGTCTCAGAAAGGATGGGACCCATTCGTGGATGGGCACTTGGGTTTCTTCCATGACTTAGCAATTATGAATTGAGCTGCGATGAACATTCTGGTACAGATGTCTTTGTTATGTGATTTTTGGTCTTCTGAGTATATACCTAGTAAAGGAATTATAGGATAGAATGGCAGGTCAATTTTTAGATCTCTAAAGACAATAAAAAAAAAAAAAAAAGAAAGGATGGGACCCTGGATGGCTCTAGGGACCTCAAGAGAAGCCGTTTTCCAGGGGCCACAGGTGGAAGGACTGAAGGCCACCCATTTGTCACCTTTGGGTCAGCTGATGCCAGATTCAAATTCCATGGAGAGTGGGGCTTGTCAGTTGACCCCTCCTAGGTGATGTGTCTGGCCCTTGGCCACAGGTGATCCATTGGTCTGTTTGCTCTCCTGCAACCAACTGCAGACCAGGGGACTTAAAGGACAGACATTGATTCTCTCACAGTTCTGGAGACTGAAAGTCCGGGACCAAGGTGCTGGCAGGGTTGACGTGTTCTGCATTCTGCAGCGGGTCCTCTCCTTGCTGTGTCCTCACACGGTCTCTCCTCAGTGTGCGTCTGTGTCCTCATCGCCACTTTACTTCAGGACACAAGTCCCGTTAGATAAGGTCCCCCTGGAACCTCCTTTAACCTTAATCAGCTCCTGAAAGGGCCTCTCTCCAAATGCAGTCACATTGCGGGGAGGGCTTCACTGTGTGAATTTGGATGGGGGTGGGACGCGATTCAGTTCATTAAAGGGGAACAGGCTCCTTGATGGCATAAAGAGAAGGCTGGTCCCAATACAGTGACCTCCAGAGAGGTCAGCAAGCATGGGCCAGAGATGGGCATGTTGGCATGAGGCTGACCTGCCGCTGCCCTTCAGGGGCCACATTCGTGGGCAGGAAGGCCTACAAACAATCACAGTACAATCAGGGGCTGTGGACCCAAAGGGCAGCAATGCAGAGAGGGGAAAAGAACCATGTCCAGAAAGGTGCACGAGGTGGGCTCCACAGGGAGGGGTCAAGCCAGCACCCAAAGTCGCCCTCCTGTGGATGGTGACTGAGGTCAATGCTGTGTGGCCTTGAGGCCATCTGTTTGCTGTTTGTGGGGTTGCCCACATGGGTGCAAGGCAGACAGAGACCAGGATTCTGCACCCCTGTTGGGGGAGCTTTTTGAAAATCCCAGTTTCTGGGTACTCAGGCACCCCTGCCCCCTGCGGCTGTGCACGACCCAACCTGCCTGTCTGTGTTCCATCTGGAGGGCGATGTAGACCCGTCCACTTGTTTACTACCGTTGTTTCCTCGGGACCCTGGAAATCAGCTGTTTGCTAAAGTGACCTCATTCCTGGTGTTGACGAGTCTGCATCCCCAGTGACTTACTTTTCAAAGGTAACACAACTGCGTTTTTTAAGGATCTCTGGCTGCACCAGGCTACAGGATTGATTAAGTGAGTTGTCACATCACATGGGACAAATTAAATGGAAAGGGTGAGAAGTAAGTGTTTAACCCTTACTATCTTGTATCTAATTATAAAATAATAGTTTTATTGTGGAAAATGCAGACAATGCAGAAGATGGGAATCCCATTTAATCCCCCGCTAAGGGGGGTAGGCACTGTGACTGTTCTGACAGGTTATCACATGAGAGTCTCCTTCTGTGTATGACGCACGCAGAACCCCGCCGCCTCTTCCTCAGGTTCCCCACCTCGCGGGGAAATTAGCCCCGTGTCTGCTGTCCCCTCTCATGAGCCTACGTTATAACTTATCGAGGCCTCTGTTTTTGGACATGGATCTTACACCTGAATTTACCGCCTGCTTTAAAAAGTAAAGAAACAGTAAACGCTCTGCATGCAAACGTCTGTGCGCACCTCGGATCGGCACAGGGAGGGGCGGGGAAGGTCAGCTTCTCAGTACTCACTGCTGATCGTAAATTGTAGAAATTTAAGCTCTGGGGAAGAGTTTGTTTCCCTGTGAGTTTCGCCATTTGGACTTTTTATTTTTCATCTCTGAATCCAGCTGTTGCAGAGGCTGGGTTGGCAGGTGTCTCTGGCAGCGTGCGGGGCACACGGAGCCCACCCTCAGGCTCAGCAGGAGGAGGGGTGCCCGTCACGTCCTCCCGGCGCACGGGACCAGTGAGGACACTCACGCTGGACACCTGCGGACTGACAGCCTCTGGCATAAAATGTGACTCAGCTTTCCCTGCGGCTCAGACGGTGAAGAGTGTCGGGGCTGCATTCAGATCCCACCAGCCTGGTGGCAGCCGCAGTCACAGACCCGGAGAGAGCCCAGCGTGGGGTCTCACCCTGGGATTCCACAGTGAGCAGAGCTGGTACCAGTGTGAGCCAAAAGAGCAAAACACAGGCAAGTGATCAAATCTCATGGCAGTGTGGCTGTGCAGAAAAATCTAGAAGGAACGGGGGTGGGCAGTGCAGAGAGCGTGAGGAGCAGTTGAAGGAGAGGGGGTGGGGCAAGGGGTCACCCCAGGATGCCCTTTGGCTGCAGCTGGTGCAGAGAGGGGGGAGCACGGAGCTGTCCCCGACTTGAGGCTTCCCAGGTGCCAGTGGCGTGGGCAGGGTTAGGGTGAGGCTGGCAGGATCCCCTAAGGGACTGGGTGTGGCAGGAGAGGGGAGTGGGCCAGGGGGTGTCCCCGGGATGACCTAAAGGACTTGGCTGAAGTGCAGGGAGAGCAGGCATTCTACAGATGGGCATCCAGAGATCGGGTCTGAACTGAGACGCCTCCGGCACAGCCCAGCACAAAGCAGAGCATTTACCTGCTGCCCAGCACCCAGACAACACTCAGAAATCCCAACTGCCAGGGCTCTGGCCCCTCCCCGTGCCCACCGCCCCTCTGCCCTCCCTACAGCCCCCTCCCCATGCCTACGGACCCTCCCCGTGCCCACCAGGCCTCTCCCCCTCCACCCCGTGCCCGCCACCCCCTGGCTTTCATCTCCCATGAGCAAGCCCAGGAAATGTGAGCTGGCCCTGGCGGCCACCCCAGGCCATCAGGGAGATGGATGTCCCTCTCCGGCTCCGCTGCCTACGCATCTGGGAACCTGATCACCGCGCCTGTCAGAAAGAGGGACTCCTTGGCAGGTGATTATTTTTGCTTTCCCACTTCATATCAAACACACCAAAATTAGTCCTGTGTTCAGGGCCAGCTGCTGACAGAATTCCTGCTGCTCACTCAGGGATCTCCTGGGGCTGCTGAGCCGGGAGTCCCTCACCCAGAGCCTGCGCTGTGCGCAGAGAGGAGTGGGGGGCCAGGGCACCCTGAAATGTCAGGAGAAGTCCCAGGGCTGGTCTCAGGGCTGGACAGACTCCTGCTGACCATCTGGGCCCCAGCAGCATGTCACTTCTTCTAGGACACCGCCCTGTCCCCCGCCTGGATGAAGCTTCCCTGTTACGTGATCTCGTGGTGCCTCCGCTCCTCCCAAACATTTGACATTCTTGTTGTATTTTACTAATCATTCTTTATGATTTGTTTAGCATCTGTCTCCTGTGTGACCCTGAGCTTCCTGGGGACAAAGGTCGCTGTCCCTTTGGTTCCATTAAACCCATCCCAGCACCTAACACGTGGCAGGGTACTGATCAATATTTATTGATTGACCATTGGCATCATCTGTGAAGAATAGAATGGAAAAGCTGGACTAATGAGCAAATGCATTCCATTCTGAGCCAATGGGTAAAAAAGCAACCGCCCAACAGGCTCTGGCCACCATCTACCACCGCTCCAGGCATTGCCATGGGGAGGGGACAGATTATTTTATGGGATCTGTGAATTTATTTGCAGACCAGGTATTATGTTTGTTCAAATTTTTTACTATGAAAATTTTCAAGCACAGACTGAAGTAGGCAAATGGGCTAATGAGCTCCCATAAACTTACCAACTATATTGGAATGATCAGTCTTCCCGGACCCCAGAGGTCACATTGTCCTTTCCTACATACTTACGTGGGCATCTTTTGTTTTAAATGGACATTTTCTTATGTGTTACAGAAAGCATCTTCAGAGAAAGTGCTGTCTTGCAAGTAGGGATCAGACTTACTATTTTTAAAAGTGCATAAAGTTGCCATTGTTGGTTTTCCAAAAATAATTGCAGAGTGTAATGAAATTTATAGAATACATTCTTTTGCCAATGTATGTTTTCTCAATCCACACAGATTAAAAGTTCAGCTGCTGTCCTGAGGCGTCTGTGATATTTTTGATGTCCTAATTGAAAAGGGGGGATCTCTGATTCAAAGCTCCATTTCAGCCACAAGCTGGTTTTTCCCAAGTGGACTCTTGATGTGAACTCCAAAGACAACAAGTTGGGGAGGCTCCGGCTGCTTCTTTTGTTCCCCTCCCAGAGATGTTTCCAGGAGACACTGTGATCTGAGGGGTGACAGAAGCGGGCCATGTGCATGTCCACTCCACAGAGGGTGGTCAGGGCGGGAGTGGCTGACACTGGCGCTGCTTTCTGAATTGTGTGGAAGGATGGATTGGAGGTCAAGTTCATGGGATAGTCTCGGGTCCAGATAACTCTGTTCTGATTCTAGCATGTTGTCTGCTGGCCACAGGACACTGCTGGAATCTCTCAACCCCTATGAGCTTCAGTTTTGCCATTTCTGAAGGACTTGGCCCAAAATGGGTTTAAGAATCCTAACTTCCCTACTTGGTTTCCTTGGGGTTAAAGACTTGACTGAGGCAGAACAGAAAAGTGTTTTGCAAGCTGTACCCCGCTATGCACCTCTTAACGGGCACACAGGCACTCTGCCCTTGCTGTGCCCTTTGTGGTGGCCCCTCGTGGCTGTGGAGCCTTCTAGAGCTGAGACCATGTCCTGGTGGCTCCATCCACCTCTCCGGAGCTGCCCTTGCCACACCAGAGCACCTGGTGCTCATGCGGGAGAATCCAAACAATCAGAGGCTTTGCCTAAAGCACTAAACAGCTGCATTGATGATACCTCTCCACCCTGACATGGCCAAATGGCCATCAAACGGCTGGCAGGTGGAGCTGAACCCTCCCAGCACACATCCCAACAGCCAGTGACCACCATTCCTATTTGGCAGCAGCCTCTTTGAAGAGCATACAGGGCGGTCCCCGTGACCACGTGGTCTATCGCAACAGTTGCCAATCCTCTCTAGGACCCCTGGGGACGCTTACAAAGGCCCAACATCCAGGTCTCATCCCAGAGATTGGACTGGGGGCTCTAGAGTTGGGGTCTGGCCCTGGCATTTACTGAGAGCTGCAGTCAGGGCCGGGAACCGGCCGCCAACCAACCACCCAGGTCAACCAACTTGCCAACCAAAGTTGGAGAGAAATGACTCAACGCATCAGTCATTATGTGGTGCGATATGATCAGTGGGAAAGATTTCAGAGGGATGAGCTGTCGTGACAACATGGCTGGATCTTGCCCACGTGGACCTTTGCTTGGTGAGCCCCTTGCTGGCTAAAGTGCAGGGAAGCTTTGTCCTCAATCTAATTGAACTCCTTGAAATTCGAGCTGTTTCTCTGCAGCGTCTGACAGGGCCAATGTCATCTATTCACTTAGTGACCCAACGACTGAAGACCACTAGAGATTATTTGAGCCTTTTCAAGTTTGGGTTCATACAAGGGTTTATTGGACGGAATCCCCATTACTGAATAGATCAGGCACGTTCTTACCAGCTACCATGTGGGTCTGCACTTCCTCCATCAGGTTCAGTTAGTCCTCTGTAACTATTTGTGGAGTGGATTCGGTTCCCTGAACAAAGGTCTCTCATTAGAGAAGTCAGCATTTAGACCCCTGCCCGGGATACCTCATCATCTCAATAGAAGTAGAAAAGTTATCTGAGGAAAGTAAACAATCACCCCATAAAAACAAATGAGTAAACGCAAACAAACAAAAAAACTAGAAATGGAAGGGAAATTGTAAAAACGGATATAGAGTATCTTCCATAAACCTACCATTAGCTGATATTTAAGAGTGACCATTTGATGGTAGTTTCTGTTATATTCAGAACCACACTGAGCATGCCATCTGTCATTGTCCCCTCTTGACATCTCACAATCTCTGACAATGCACCACCACCAGAAAAAGGAAGACAGACTAAGAATTAGAAAGAGAAAGGCAGAATTGTCATTATTCCAGGTAGTTAAATATCTGTAAGCATGTAAAGCAAAGTTATAAAGCCTCTAGGAACAATGCATGCTGCTGTCTTTATGATATTGGGGTAGAGGGGGGTGTTGTGAACAAGATTCAAAACTCACAAGTCAGAAACAACAATGCTGTCGGACATGATGCTGTTAAAATTTAAACACCATTGCATGCTAAATAGGGTGGAGAGATAATCCACGAGCTGGTAAATACATTTGCAATGTACATTTTTGGCAAAGATTTAGTAGTCAAGCTATATATAAGGAAACTGATAGATCAGTAAGAAATGATAAACACCACCCCCTGGGAAAGGTGTAGTGGTTCTGAGCAACACCCAAAACCCTACTGATGGGCGATCAGGGACATGCCAGTTGTAACCAGAATGAGGTCCGACTCCTCACTCCTCAGGTTGGCAGCTATGAAGCTGGGGAGAGGGTTGTTAATCATATTCTCCATGAGATTCAGAAGTTGACACAACTTCTGGGAAACAGCATGCTCCTAAAGTCCAGCGTGTCCTGGCTCTCCACCCAGTGCGGCGCCTCTCAGAACACACCCCAGCAGAGCTTCTGTCCCTCACGGTGCACCCAGGGCTGGCGCGTCTGCAGTAGCAAAGACTCCAGGAGCAGTGCCATCCCCAGGGGCGCAGGTAAACAGACCAAGGCATCCTCGTTCACTAGCATGCCCCTCAGTGGCGAGCCGGGTCAGCCACAGCTGCATTATCACCAGGAATGAATCAGGAAGCATCGTGTGAAACAAGCGAAGCCTTCTGCAGAATGAGACGCGCAACCAGAGACCATTTACATAAAAACATCCGGAACACCACTGCACGTGGTTTATGGGTGAGTGTGCACACGGCCCAAATATGAAATCATGCGTGGGAATGCTAAACCTCAAAATCAGGGCCAGGAGGAGTATATAGGAGATTTCAAATGCATCCATAATGTTTTAATGTCTAAAAAATCTTATCTGAATAAGCAACAGAAAAATGCAAATGTTGTTGAGAGCTGCGTGGTTAAGTGTGTGGTTATTAGTCTCTTTAGTCAGAGCCTGTCTATGTGCTGCTGTGTTTGGGGGTTTTATTTTTATTTTTTGCAGTTTTTGGCCGGGGTTGGGTTTGAACCCGCCACCTCTGGCATATGTGGCCGGCACCCTACTCCTTTGAGCCACAGGCGCTGCTATATTTGGGGTTTTTAAAAGAGAGACAACACTTGCTTGTGATTGTGCTGGGCTATTATCCATGAAGGTTTGCATTCAAGGTTTCTATTCCATTCTCTGGATCTACAAAAAAATGCCTCCACCTCTTTGTCATGAAACACCTTAGCTGTGTCAAGACATTACCTGTTCTCCCCACAGGCTCCCAGCTCAGGTGACAGGGTTGCCAGGTCTTCACTCCTCAGGAGCACAGGGGAGGTCGCCCTTCTCTGAGGACACCCAGGGGTCCTTTCTCTAAAGACAGGCTCTGGAAAATAACACAACACTTGGCTTCGGCTCGGTGCCCGTAGCACAGAGGTTACAGCACCAGCCACATACACTGAGGGTGGCGGGTTCGAACCTGGCCCGGGCCTGCTAAAGAACACTGACAACTGCAACAAAAAACAGCCAGGCGTTGTGGCGGGCTCCTGGAGTCCCAGCTAACTTGGGAGGCTGAGGCAAGGGAATTGCTTAAGCCCAAGAGTTTGAGGTTGCTGTGAGCTGTGATGCCACAGCACTCAACTGAAGGTGAAATAGTGAGACTCTGTTTCAACAACAACAAAAAACAACAACACTTGGTTTCATTCCAAATGCTCTCTTCACGTGGACAGAGGGTTTCTAGGAAGCTGTCCTAAGACGGAGTCACCATTCCAGCGGCCACACCACATTCTGGGCTCAGGATGAGCTTGCGGCAGGTTAAACGCACGCTGCTCTTCTCCAAACACTTGATTCCGACCTCCGTTCTGCGCTGGTGCAGTCGGGTTTCAGAGGTAGGTAAAGGACTTTACATTTGTCTCTGTGGGACTTGGGGACTCCATTCCACCTTGCCGACATTCATTTATTTTGTAAACATTTATTGAGCTTGTCTCAAACACCAGATAGTAAGTTGTTGATTTTTAGAGATGCTTTGAGCGTAGTTGTCTGGCGTTTTTTGCATCATTCCCGTTCTCATCCATTTCATGAGATTTATCCCCAAACTTTGTGAAACTCATGGTTTGATGAAATTTTCTTGCGCCAATATTGATACAAACAGCAAGTTGAACAAGGCAAGGCGCGAGGCCCTGCGGCAGGTTGCTCCAGGCTGCTCCCCAGATGCCATCCTAGTCCAACCCATGTGCACCCGCTGCGTTTCGTATACAGAGATACAGCTCGGGTTTTAGGCGGTCAATTCAGGAAGTAAACATCATGGAGTGTCTTGGAGGATTTTTAAATTTCTCGCTGTTTTAGTAGCCAGCAAAAACAAAAACGTTGTTGAACATAGATAGAGAAAGGAAACCCTCCCTGGGCCCTCTTTTGGGGGAGACATTTTATTTTTAAACCCACTCAGAGGCTGAGACCCTACCGTGGGTTTTATTTCTCATCCTTCTTCCCACTCGACAACAAAGATGCCCATTGCCAACGTCTCTGTGACGCTGCCCCTCTCTTCTCCTGCTGTATCTTTTTCTCTTTCACTATTCATCTAGTCCTGTTTTCTTTTTCTTGCTTTGCTGCGCTATCAATATTTAGTTTCTAAATATTTATTTCCCAAATTGCTATTCTTGCAGTGTTTAGCCAGGATGCTCCATTCTGATGAGTCACTTGCAAATTCATTCACTTACCTGCCGCGGTGACTCTCTCGGCCCCAGCTGCAAACACAATCCCTAGCTGGGAAGCTTCTGAAAGGTACCCCGGTCCCATCAGACCAGCAAAGCCAGGTGTGGATATTTGTCAAAAGCTTCCCACATGATGTTATCATGCAGCCAAGCCTATGAAATGCTGATTTCATAGTAAAGAGGCCTTCCTGGAAGAGGTGACACATAAGTGTGCTGCATTTTACTTCCAGAGAGGAACGAGATGTCGTCCACCTCATAAGCTCATCTGCGCTGTCACCTGTCACTCTCCCACCTTGAACCTGGGGTGAGGGGGGCAGGCCCTGTAACAGCCTTGGCCCACAGAATGGTCCTGCTCCTGGCCCAGCCGTTATGTGGGCCCTGCTCTCTCTCTCAGCAGCTTCTGTCTTTCAGGGCATCGCTCTGTTCCAGCCACCCTCTGATGCGTCTAGGTTGTCGAGTGTGTGACACGGAGTCTCTTGCAGGATCCTCTTCCCCCCTTCCCCTGGTCATGGGACCAGAAGTAATGACCCTGCCTGCCTTTCTAACCTCGGCAATTTTTTTTTTTTTTTGTAGAGACAGAGTCTTACTTTATCACCCTTGGTAGAGTGCCGTGGCATCACAGCTCACAGCAACCTCCAACTCCTGGGCTTAGGCGATTCTCTTGCCTCAGCCTCCCGAGTAGCTGGGACTACAGG